>CABFVX010003833.1:0-10865 GCA_902151425.1 Timema shepardi | reverse complement strand
GTTAAGTCTACAGTACACGCGATAGGGGTTATTTGTTTCATTTCGTTTTATGAAAATCTGGAAGGGATAATTTGGTCAGGACGTGGCCCGGAAAGGAATACGCGACTTAGGAAAGTTTAAGAAACACTACTCTTGACCATGATCGATCCCTTATTTTTATAATTTTAAAAAAAGATCAATTAAACTAAACCCAAAGTTTGCCCTTGTTTTTCTTATTCCATCAAATGACGCACGCTCGCTCCATGACGCTTGATACCCTCTTTATCCGTCTTGAAACGTAAGTGCATTATTTTTTAGGGTCTGGAGTCGAGGGGCTCGCACCAGGGTGGGTTGGCTCAACCCCACCTGCAAGCTCTTAATATTTAGCGCACATTTGTTTGTATCCCGTCGTATCGTCTCATTTATATATTATTTTGTATGAAAATAGGGTTGAAATAAACCCAAATCAGGAATTAATTCTGACCCGCTGTGGAATGATACGAACCCATGCGATATGCCATAGAGTTCGTTTACCTTTACTTTGACCCTTGATAAGTTCGTATCCCTAATAGTTGCAAGGAAGATGTTTTTACCATCATTTTTCCAAGCAACTGGTGGCGCATTTCCTTGAACTCCATCTTTCTACTTCTGCATCCTTAAATTCGTCTAAGTTGAGGAAAATAAGACACGGAGCACTACGTTTCTATATTTTATACCATGCACCGCATCTTAATTTCAGTCCAAGTTACATTAATTAGGTAGGTAGTATTTATAGGAAGTGTACATGTATTTGTGAGAAGAAAGACTGGGAAATAATTAAGGCTAAAACAACTCGGGTTACCGGGTTTCAAACTCCATACTTTCCATCACTAATTATAGTGATAATGACCCCCCTAGTGCTGTTTTTACCCGTTATTAAAGAATCGCAGAAGATTACATTTTGGACAAACTCGAGCTTGGACCCTTAAAGACAAATATTAGGGACGTACTGAGAAAGATGGGGGTGTTCTGGAGATTATCTCTCCTTTCCTCCACCCCAAAAATATGTTTTATTCCTTCTCAATGTCAAGATTAGTAGCTTATTGGAGTTTTATAGAATTCATAGCCCCCACAATACCAATTACTCTGTTTAAAAACAACCTTCGTGTAAGTTATTTCAAAAGAGACTCAGTATTGAAAACATTCTTGCCATCTGCTATTGACGGACTTCACCAAGAGCCACCATAGCTTAAAAAAACTAAAAAACACACCCCAGCAAATTTCTAGTCACGGCCCTGACAAATATAAAAATAGGTTACTCTTTAGTAGGCACACACACAAAGTGTCGTAATCTTGGTGCTATAACGTTGACACACACATTATTTCTAATATTAATACAGATGATGACACGAACAATTACGTAATCCTTTCAAGTGTCCCTTCTCATGCCGTCATATATCAAATGAAACAATTGCGAGTCCGCGTCACTAGGGGGTAGAACGTTTCAGAGTAGAAGAGATATATTCCCGTAGGTCAGCTAGTAAAGCTGTAGAATAATCAAATTACCATGACTTGACTGGTGTAATAGAAACTTGCTCGCACCGAGGCGCGCCGTACCTAATTGCTATCATGTTAAAAACAAAAAAAAAACTTATGAGAAGCATGAACGGGCGCCCAAGAGACGTGTTCACCTCGCATACCGGGAGAAGAAGGCTTGTCCCGGGTTCGAAACCTTGCGGCGCCTAGCCAAGGTGTGAGTGACGGGCCTACACCCTCGCTTGCTGGACGATGTGAAGAGAGAAGAGTTTACACATTCGTCAACACACACACACGCACGCAGAGGTTCTTGACATTTTTACAATTTACAGATCCCCAATAGGTTGCCCAATATGTCCCAATTCCCCCTATCATCAGTATGATTAATATCACCAGTCCTATTAGATAGCAGTATAACTTTAAAAAATAAGTCGTTATTTTGATTTCACTTTCTATATGGATAGCTGGGAACATAACAGATGAAAAAAAATAATGATTTTATAATATGTATTTATAGAAAATCCCAGATACACAATCTGTATTGATAACAATGACAGTTTATTCTAAACGAACAACTTTTAACCTGCTTTGGTGGCGTAGTTAGCTAACGCGCTAGTTCCGTGTTGATCTAGACTGCCGAGGACGGGGAGATCTAGGTTAGAATATCTGTTGGGTGAACTGGGGTGATTTTCCTAAATGGTTTTCCACTCTCCCTTCATGCAAATGCGGGTTCACTTTCAGTAAAGTCAACCTCCCCAATTCCTAATCCATTAGCGTAATTAGTACGTAAGAGTACAGCCAGAACGGGTGGAAAGGTGTGGTGCTAAATAAATAATGAAAAAACTTTTATTTTATTTTTATTATTATTATTACTATTATTATTAGCACCACGTCTTACTACCCCTTCGGGCTATACGCACTTACACTAATGTGTAATGATATGATGATTGTGAGATGAAATGGAGGACCTTCAGTTTAACGTGGGATCCGAACCACAGTGGAGGCCTGGCATTCTCCACATTCACAAGTTGTGATTAATACACGTCTTGTCAGAGGTGTAGGAAGGGTTTGGCAATCAGATAAATCTGTGCTGGGACCGAGGATTGAACCCCGGACTCCAGCACAGAAGTCAGACACCTTAACCCTAGACCACCAGGTCAAACAACTTTTATTTTTATTTTAAATAGTTCTGAGATAGAGTCTCCTACCTCCATTATTTGGTTTCCATACCCTCAACGGGTGCAGATACCCCCGGTTAAAAACTCTTGTACTAGAGAATGAACAGCAGGTAGAATTGGACGCCGACGATTATATTTGGCTAAGTGTAAGAAACGGTGGTAGCCTTAACTTTGCCATTCAAGTCGATTATTGTTATTATTATTTATCACCACAACTTACTACTATTACGGGCTATACGTTTATGTACTAATTACGCTAATGGTTTTGAGAATTAGGAAGGCCATAATTAAAGGAAATGTACCTGAATTTGCGTATAGAAAGACTATTTTGGAAAAAAATACCCTCAGTACACACGACAGAGATTATAACCTTGTTCTCCCCGTCATCAGCCGTCTAGTCAACTGTGAGAGTAGTGACTTAGAAAATGCTACCACCGAAGCATTTATTATTATTATTATTATTATTATTATTATTATCTAAAGCCACGTAAATATAGGTAACTTTGATTTGAAGCCATTCCATTGGTGTAATTAAAATTGCTGATAGCCCATAAGGCTAGTATGAAGCGAATAAAAAATACAGCATTTTATTTTTTTACAAGTTGCTAGAATCTTGGTATAGCTTACCTCAAACAAATCAAACACATCAACCAGTTCTTGTAACGTTATTATTAAATGGTTCAAGAAAGTGGAGAAAGTCCCCATTAATAAATATTCGGGCCTTACTAATCATACATCTGGTATCCTAAGCAGATCGTCTACAGACTGAACTAAAAGATCAATTTCAGAACAATTGTTCTAAAATAGAATTCATACAAACATTTGAAGGTTGGTGCACACTTAGTGGTCGCATTGTATCAGCTAGGTACCTTTTTTTTAAAATGTTGGTACACACTTGTCCGTAACGCATCAAATCAGCCCAATTATATATTATTCTCTAAGAAAATGGATAAACATACAAATCGGTGATGAATATAGCTTGGAAGACTTCGGAAAATATTTGTTTGAGAAGTATGACGTTTCATAAATCACATTAATTTTATATCAAAACATAAATACAATGTTAACATTAAAATTATAATTAAAAGTGATAGTTACACTATTAGCACAGTCCAGTAGCACATATCTATAACTTATAAGCTTCATTTTATATTAAAACTGTTTGATGATCAAAGTTAGGTTTGCGTTAGAGTGGCAAGCGCTTGACTAGTAGGCCAAGTTTCGATTTTCAAAAGAATTTACTAAATGTTATTTTTCCCAAAATGTTGACGCATCATCCCTTTTCCATGATAATGATGGCACATTTCCTTGAAATTCATCCTTCCAAGATTGTCGTCTTAAGCTTTATATCTTCCCGCAGAATTGGTCAAGCATGCATTTCACTTGCTCGCCATTTCCGGGATGTTCGGGGTTTTATTTTATTTAGCACAGCGTCTTACTACCCGATCGGATTATACGCTTAAGTACTAATTACGCTAATGGGTTGAGGATTGGTAAAGTTGAATTTAGATTAATTTAACCCGCATTTACGTGGAGGGAGAGTGGAAACCTATTTAGGAAAAACCACCCTCGGTTCACCTGACCTAGTTTCAAACCACAATCTCCTTGTCATCGGCAGTCTAGCTCAACACGAAACTAGCGCGTTAGCTAACTACGCCGCCGAGGCGGGTGGTCGAGATTTTAATTACAGTCGTGTGCACCAGGGGTGGTTTCCTACATCATATTTTCCCTCTTTGGTTTTCACATCCTTTCTCTATGCTAATGTGTGCACCATTTTTCCTCACTTACTTCCTGATCTCTACCATTTAGATTAAGTCGCTAGTAGCCTTTGTTATGAGCGTCATTTTGATTATTTAGCCTATATTTTGGATAATTTGATTGATCGATAGCTATTTCTGAGTTTAGAATGTGCTTATTGATAAAATCAAAAACGTTCTCGTAAATTATTTTTGTTCTCCTCGTCCTACCATCCGTCTAGACTAGTCAGATATTTGTATTAATCGAGTGGGGATTAAGGTAAAACTATAGAGGAAATGTACCCGCCTTTGCGTGGAAGTAACGCGAGAAACTAATCAATAAAAACCTCAATATACTTGGCCGAGATTCGAGCCCCAATATTCCTGTCACTGGCAAACCAGATAAGACTGATTCCTTTAGCCCCACGTACACACTCCCGTGAGTTTGATTGTTTATATTCCTGTAGCAAATGGTAGGCCATAATCGTAGCTTTAGCATATATCGTCTTATAAATGAATGTCACTGACGGAGCTTTAAATTACGTTTTAATAATATAGTAGTCGGTGACCTGGCGGTCTAGGGGTAAGGTGTCAGACTTCTGTGCTGGCGGCCGGGGTTCAATCCTTGGTCATGGCACAGATTTATCTGATTACCAAACCCTTCCTTCACCTCTGACAAGACATCTTGTGAANGGAATGCCAGGCCTCCACCGTGGTTCGGATTCCACGTTAAACTGTAGGTCCTTCATTTCATCTCACAATCACCCTACCATCACACATTAGCGTAAGGGCGTATAACCCGAATGGGTAGTAAGACGCGGTGCTAATAATAATAATAATAATAATAATAATAATAATAATAATAATATAGTAATCCGCGTCGATGGTCACGTGGAATAAGATGTCTATCACGTCTAATTTGGTTTGCCAGTGATGGTGAGGCAGGGGTTCAAATCTCGGGTGATTTTACTAAAGTTATTTATTCTTAACGCAAATGGGATCAAATTTCTTTTAAATACTACCTTTCTAACAGTTATCCCGTTAGTTTAAATATATATATATATATATAGCCCGAATGGGTAGTAAGACACTGTGTGAAAGAAAAATAAGCTATCTTGAAACAAGGTTGTACGAGCATAATTTAAACTCCCCAAACAATGAACGCTAATATAACGTATGCACGAAACAAAAGAACGAAAACATTGTTCACAGATAATAAAAATAAAAAAAACGAGGCCGCTGGTGTTAATAGATCACCACAGGGAGTTTGGCTCAAAGTCCTACAAGCTATGCCGCAACAAACCTCCCTTTATTGGAGGGGTCGCTTGCTTAACCCCTTTGGTCCAACCATAATTTCTTGACGCACTCCTTTAATTGGTAATACAGGTGGGAGGTGGGTTCAACAACTGGTTATGTGACCCTGATCAGGGACGCTGGTTTGACTACAGAACGTTTTATTTTACGCTGCCCGTCCATGATATCTACAATTAATTTCGTTAACGGGGAATAAATGGGGAAGGTACAAGTGTAGTAGTAAATGTACCCGTATTTGTGTGGAGGAAGAGTGGAGAAACACTCAGGGGGAAAAAACCTTTCACTATACCCGGTTGTGATTTGAACCCAAACCTTCCCCTCAATGGCAAACCAGACTGGATGAGGTTGACGTTTAGTCTGTGGGTTTATCGATCCGGGTGATTTAAGAAACCAATTTAGTGTTCGGATAGATTTCTTTTGGCAATTCTGCTTTTTAATTGATGGCGGTTCGGATGGGTTTTTTTTATGTTCCGATCCTATTTCACCCCATGGATGGCAAATAACTTTGGTAGGAAATAGAGCTCTAACTATACGTCGAATCGTGGTAAGGTGTTATATATTATAATTCTAAAGAATAGTGTAGGATATTAAGACCAGTGTATTAGCATATTTTTAATTATTTCGTTTTAAAAAATGTTATAAATTGTTAATTTAATATGAAACGTCGTGACTACCCAATATTAGTATAAAAAATTAACGTTAAGCCCTTTGATAAAGCACAAAAGGTGGTTCAGCGCTGGCATACAAATGGATAACTTTGCCAACAAACTTAAATTATGACAGTACCCTTAAGAACCCACTAACCAGGAAATTATAGTCACTCTTCCGCTTGAATTATAAAACGTATCTAAGTGTGTGTTTTTTCCATTATTTATTAACAACAGCAAACTTGGGTTCATTTTAATATTTGTTTATGTTATTTATTTGAGGTATTTAACATGCACTTTCTGAAACGACTGATAATATCTGCACACCAGAATTTATATGAGCGAGAACAAAAGGTCCTACCAATTTTGCTGGGAAATGTATTTTCACATACTTTCAAGAGTTATTTTACATGCCACAATCGACACGGGACTGACGACTTTACTTTCCCTCCGAAGAAAGTCGCGCTAAGGATTTTTATAGCTCAAGAAAAATCTGTTGACACCATTTGGGTTTGAACCCACGATTATCGGGTCCTGAGGTGAGCATTTTACCTCAAGACACCAAAATCGACTTAATCTTAATAGTATTTTCATCTTAAAATATTAAGTTTTAAATTAGTTGTATTTTCTTAATGTGATGTAATTGTTTCACTGCTCTCAATTACACTGTTTTCTAAAATATAATATAGAAAACGGTGCCACAATGAAACACCTGGTTGAAAATCTATTACCTATTTAAGCAAGCTAAATTGTATCCGTGGAGTTATATGGGCTTATAAATTTAGCCGCTAATAGCCCTGCTGCTAAACTTAATACCAAGACTAATAAAAATGTTTTTGAACGCATAAAAGCAGAATACTTCTTCATGACATACGTCGCTGTGGTGCGGAGTGTTGCCCCTATACTTTCCCCGGTACATGTGTCGGCATGCTGGAGAATAATCGCCCCCGGGGTAAGGGGTGAGATGAGGAAACAAATGGCCCCTTACACCCTTCCCAACATAAACCCCTCGACCTTCATCCCCTGCCTCCTGGGCAGAAGATACTGTAGGGTGCATCGTTATCGGGGAGGTTTTACCAACAGCGTAAACAAGGGGAGGGAGACGAAGCTATCTCTCGATGTGTGACATGTAATTCCTTCACTCGCAGCCTCTAGTTTTTCTCGAACAAAAAGAAAAGCGAGAAAATAAATGTTCTTCTCTGTTTGCATACGCGTCTGGTGATACGGTTTAAGACACTAGACTCGTGATATAATAAATTACCGTTGACAGGAGGTGAAAGTACGACTCTGATAGGGTGATTTCCTCATTATCTCTTTCACTTCCTCTAAAACAACTCTTCCTAACCCTACCCCTAAGATTAAACCGTTATTAATCACGGTGTTAGTAGTACTTATGAGAAAGCGGTAGGTATTCAAATGGACAATGTAAATGTGAGATTGCTGCTATATGCAGAGTATACCCTATTAATGAATGAGAGGGAAAATTACTTGCAGAATGCATTAAATCGTTTGAATAGGCGACAGGCAGAATAAATCTCCGTATAAATGTTTCCAAAACTAAGTTGATAGTTGTTGATAAGGACGGATGATTGTCAGCTTAGTATAGATGGACAACTGCTAGAACAAGTGAATGATTTTGTGTATCTGGACATAATGTTTTGTAAAATGGAAGGCTAGATGGTGAAATCGACGGACAGGTGAATGAGGAGAGTAATTGGAGCTATGTGGACTATTACAAAGAATGAAGTAGTATCGAAAGAGGCAAAGAGGGCAGTATATAAAAGTGTGTTGTCACCAACATTGTTTGATGTATGTAAAGCGTGGGTTTGTCAGGAGAAACACAAGAGCAAGGTGAATGCGGTTGGAATGAGATATCTAAGAAATGTATATGAAAAAACTCATATGGACAGAGTCAGTAATGAATGGGTGCTGATGGAGTGAGGTTTGAAAGGGAATCCAATAAGTAAATATGAAAGAATCGTCTTACGTTGGTTTGGTCATGTTGAGTGGATGAGTGTGGATAGAGAAAAGTAGCAAATTTATGAAGGTAGATTGTGTGGATCAAAAGAAAAGGTTAGACCATGTAAGACGTGGCTAAATATTATAGACGAATGTGTGAAAGAGAAAAAGAGAAACATTAGGATTTTTAAGAATAAAAGAGAATGTATGACTCAGTGTATAGAGATTGTTGAAACGGAAGTAGTATGCAAGGATAGGGAAGTGTGGAGAAAATTAGGGAGGGGAGATTATGTACAGAGTTATTTTTCCCTAGCTACATTCACAAATTCTTACCTACCCCGTAAGGGAACGGTTTGTTTAAGTTATGTATGTATGTATGTATGTATGTATGTATGTATGTATGTATGTATGTATGTATGTATGTATGTATGTATGTATGTATGTATGTTAAAAGTACTAATAATAACAAAGTAAAAGTCATTAAGGCAGGTGAACACTTTAGCATATCGCATTGACTTAAACCGTTTCGCACCGGTTCGTAAAATATCATGGTTTCACCAACCACTTTAGTCTTTTTATCGAAGCTTCCATGCCAAAGTCCTAAGACTTCAATAAATCGTTTTTAATTTAACAATGCGAATACTGTGAAAGGTTCCTAACAATTTTTTTATACTATGAACTGTTAATTTTAAAAATCACAAAATTTTACCCCAGCATTTAAAATGCTAACAAAAATTAAAACATGGTAGGTGCAGCCTTATTCATAAATTATTTTAAAATGAATTAAGGCCAACTATATTGTGGGGTCATATGGTTGTTTCAAAAGTTCCCCTACCGTTTATTGTTTTATTGTTATTGGCTTTGAAAATACTGATCAGACATGGCCAACATGAAACAATTGCTGCAGTCCAATTTTCATAGAAAGAGCTCTCCCCCGCTCCCCATATTATATTTAAAAAATGCTACATCTGCTTTCACGTATTCATACGTCAATTCATGTCATCTGCATCAGTCACTTTTGATAGGTGTTATGACTATCTCTAAAATAACACTAACAAAATTGTAAAAGGTTTCTTTTTTGGCCGCAAGAAAATATGTTTGTATTTTCATAAACTCTTTTTATGAAATTTAGACTGTAACGTAACAATGCTCGTTTTATTTTACTCACGAAGCAAAACTTTGTTAAACTACAAATTACTTTTGAATAGAACATAATTTATTTTTTATCGAGACTCCAAGAATCTTCATGCCATGTCCTAATAAGCAAAAATGTTTTCTTCTCTAGACCATTATTCCCTTTTCCGTTTCAACCAAAGTTCAATCTTCGCGTCCGTTCTTTGATGCCTTTTGAAACGATTGAACAACGGGCGGCAAAGAAAATGCTTTACCCCTCTCAAAAACAATTTCCCCTCTCGACCCATGACAAAGAGTGCACGGTGCGCTCTAATGATGATGTCCAACGATTTGTGAAGAGGGACAGGAGTGGGGGTGGAGGGGGGGCGTGATAGTTAGTTCCGACGATATTACGTGTTCTTTCACTAAACACGAGGCACCCATCGCGCGCAGTTTGAACACGACTATAGTCACGTGACACGAGATACGACAAGAGTTGCACTCTCCAAAGGAGATTTGCTTCGACAAACAATAATTAAGAGCGTTGGATGGATTAAATAATGATGAACACATTTTCTTCTTCGAATTTCTTCAGAGATGACGTGACCCTCTCCTCCACGTGGTCAACACGTGACAATCACAGAGCTTGTTAGTGTGATACAGTAGGATTTTGTTGAGAAGAAACTTTTAGAAAATACCAACTTTATTTTCTGTCAAAATTGATAGCATTGTACTATAATTATTAGTTTTATTTTTTTAAGGATTTATAATATCTATCAAAAGTGTCAGCTTCAGATAACATGACATCAGATGAATACGTGAAAGGAGATTCAGTGCCCTGCCTATGCGAATCGGACTATAATTTCTATAACTGCACCTGTAGTTTCTATATTTATTCACATCTTTATACCGATACTTTAGCTCGGTCAGCAAGGTGTCTGTTTCCTGAACTAAGAGTCCCAAGGTTCGATTCCCATCGGCTGAAATATATATCATTAGTAAATTTCAAGGATTTCCTTTTACAGTGATGTATTTACGGCCGGGGGACGCCCAAAGAATGTTATAGATACATATTCACCTATAGCACTGAAAATAATGTTTTTATAAAATAATATTTCAAATAAAAGTTTTTTATCTTTTACATTCCTACAACTTTGTAGTAATAGGTTATTTTATATCTCGAAGATTTGTGCATATATGATTAAAAATGAATATATAAGCTTATGTAATCATTTTAGCCAATTCTAATAAAGTAGATATTTTCCCTTTTCACCCATACATAAACGACCCTTAATTTTATGAATGGATAGCTAATTCCAAATATACTTCTAAGGAAAGGTGTTCTGCACGTGTTCACAGACGAGAATTTATCAGACGCTTTTATTATATATAATACAAACAATTAATTAACGAGGAGCCTACCT
>CABFVX010003832.1:62761-77248 GCA_902151425.1 Timema shepardi | reverse complement strand
GGAAGTGAACGTGTGACTCACCTTCCTCCGCTTGGAAGTGAACGTGTGACTCACCTTGCTCCGCTCGGAAGTGAACGTGTGACTCATCTCGCTCCACCCGGAAGTGAACGTGTGACTCACCTTGCTCCACTATGAGGTGAACGTGTGACTCACCTTGCTCCACTCGGAAGTGAACGTGTGACTCATCTTGCTCCACTCGGAAGTGAACGTGTGACTCACCCTGCTCCACTCGGAAGTGAACGTGTGACTCACCTTGCTCCACTCGGAAGTGAACGTGTGACTCACCTTTCTCCGCTCGAAAGTGAACGTGTAATTCAACTTGCTCCACCTGGAAGTGAACTTGTGACTCACCTTGCTCCGCTCGGACTGAACGTGTGACTCATCTCGCTCCACCCGGAAGTGAACGTGTGACTCACCTTGCTCCACTCGGAAGTGAACGTGTGACTCACCTTGCTCCACTCGGAGGTGTGCCAGCGGATGGGACAGTCCAGTACGTTGCAGTATTGCCTGTCCAGAGGGGGAGGCTGAGGGCACATACTGTTGGGGACGATGACGGTGTTGCTCCCCCCTCTGGTCACCTCATGGATACAGTTCACCTCTCTGGTCTGTATCCCTATCCCGCACGACTTGGTGCAAGGCTGGAAGTCGGAGTAGTTCCAGCGCGGCGGGCAAGGGTGGTCGTTGCAGGTCCTGGTGAGGATCTCAGGCCTGGCCTCCTGAGGGCACAGGTAGGGGCTCACCGCCTTCTGGTCGTTGTCCCGCAGACAGGTGATGAGGGACTCCTGGACACCTGGGGGCGGTAAGGAAACTCTAGAGGAGATTTTGGAAGTCCAGTTTGTAAAGGCACGTTACCACAAAGGCATACATTAGCGCTATAGGTACACTCCATTTACCTTTAACTTGAAAGTATCAGTCTCACATTGACCGATTACGTCATAAGGTAAGCTTGCTACCTTTCAGAGGAAACGCAGGGTACAAAAAACACAAATTGAATATTTTTGTGTCACCACGTCCGGGGAAATTCACGGATGGTATAATTTTACATAAAGGCGCTTAGCACTAAATTAAACTCACAATGGTGATTAGATTGCTTAAGGCGGGCGTTTCAAACTACAGTAGCCCCATGGCTTCTTTGGTGCTGACTGACAGCTTTGAAAAGTTACCAGACCAAATTATGTATCCCTACGTCAAACCATATGATCTGCAAAAACATGTGTTTAGCAACTGTCACTTCTGACAGTGAAAATTTAGGTATATACCTAAATGTTGACAATCAGAAGTCAGCTGTGAGCTGTCAGTCAGCACCAAAGAAGCCATGGAGCTACTATAGTTAGATCATCAAGGTTATATTTAAATTTTACATCACTGACGGGGCCGCCTTAAAAAATATATATATATATAATTGTCACCATCTTATATATAAAAAAATCTATTTTAAAATTCTTACTATAGCAAAAAATAAAATTAAAATTATGAATTTAGAGACTTAACTTCTATTTTTACGCACCAATATTAAACCTTTTTATTTTCAAAAAATTGTGTAAGCATTAGGCTTTAAATCTTGTGTTTACTTCACTTCCATAATTGATGACAAAATTTGTGTACGTAACACGTGATATTGCTGGAGTCACGAGATAAATTAAATGGTACGACACAATCACATACACTTTCTCATATTATGTATTAAAGCTTGGAGGAAAATGTTCGAAAATAGGTTTTCAGTAAACTACCCTAAATTAATATATTTTATAAAACTAAGAATACATTATTATTGAGTATGTAAAATAGTTCCCCGATATCCATTTTGAACAAAATTGTATAAGATATTTAAAAATACAAAATTTTGCAAAAATCAATCAGTAAACTATAATACTTTTTTATATAAAAACAGATATAACAATTATTTACAATGTTAAAAACTTAACAGATACCCATTATTTTTTAACCAAATTACTAGAGCTATTTTAAAAATATTCAAATTTAAAAAAACAAACAAGTTATTAGTAAACTACCCTTAATAAAATTATACCGCAAAACACGTATGCAGGTTTTTTTTGGTCATATCAAACACTCCCCAGATATACATTTTAAACAAAATCGTTAGAGCGTTTTTAAAATAATATTTATAATTTTAAAAAATCTCTCCTCAATAAACTACCCTTCCCAGAATTTATAGCCAAGAATCAAGTAGGCCCTTACACAATGTCGTTTGTCATGTCGAAAACTCCCTAAATATCCATTTCAAACCAAATCATTAGAGCCATTTTCAAAAAATTTTGAACTAAAAATGAGGACTCATCAGTATACTACACTTGAGTAATTGAGAGCTTGGGTCAAAATCTAAAAAAATCCCATGGTAATGGCCTACAATATATAAATTATATAAAATTTGAACAGTATCCTTCAAACTATTTCAGATATGTGGACAAGGACAAACTGATAGACAAACACGGAGAGAGACAGTAAAATACACGTTTTAGGGTTCGGACACACGTAAAACGTAAATATTAATCCTAATCTCGAGGTAAAAAAAAATGTTCATGATTACAATACTTTCTCTTGACATAAAACAGTAAGAACTGTTCACACACTTAAGTGATGCCAAACATTGTCCATATTTTGTGAACAAATTTAATAGTTTTTGGAATTAATCTCTGGTGAGTAATGTGTTAATGTTCGATACACTAGAAATAGATTTCTATAAAATAATACCTATTTTCCAAATGTAGTAATCCAAAATTATTATTACGTTTATAAAAATTAAAAATAGGTCCAAATTGTATGTTTGATCATAAAAAGGTCCATGAGCCACATATAATCATGGATTGGACCACACATGGCCCGTGACCTTCAAGTTTAGCAAGCATATTCTAAGGCATCAGTCTCAAAACAAAGAATGTCTTGCTGATGACAATAAGGTAGAGGTTAGAATCTTGATTGAATGCACTAAGGGGTGGTTTTATAGATGTATTTTTAAACCCCTTTCCATGTTATTGTAGGTGCAGCTCTTCTAAACCTCCTTCTTCTCTCCTATCCACTTAGATTAGGCCGTTAATAGCCTCTGTGTCTTTAAAACCAACCAGAAAAAGAAAGAAAGAAAAAAAAGATCACACAGTCCAATTTTCACAGGACATTTTTTATCTGATAGGTAGCTAGTAAAGGTGACTAGATTAAATTTCCAATATTCATACGTCAAGTCATGTTATCCGTCAATTAGCAGTTAGCTGTCAATGTTATCGTTATAATCAACAGGTGTCTATAAAAATAAAAATAATGATGCAGTCTAATATAATAGAGTTAAGATGTATAAAATATAATTGAAGCTTATATTACTATTATTATTATTATTAGCACCGCGTCTTACTACCCGTTCGGGTTGTACGCACTTACGCTAATGTGTAATGGTAGGATGATTGTGAGATGAAATGAAGGACCTACAGTTTAACGTGGAATCCGAACCACGGTGGAGGCCTGGCATCCCCCACATTCACAAGATGTCTTGTCAGAGGTGAAGGAAGGGTTTGGTAATCAGATAAATCTGTGCCGGGACCGAGGATTGAACCCCGGACCCCCCGCACAGAAGTCTGACACCTTACCCCTAGACCTCCAGGTCATCAATTGAAGCTTATAAAAGGCTCTTTGAATTAAAATTGAGCTTTACCATGTTCCTACAATATATTCTGGCAAAAAAAGAAAGAAAAAAGGAATCAATAAGTGCTACATATATAAAAAAAACCTCTTCAAAACGTTCTAGATCCATTCAGAGCGTAAAATGCCCCGGTAAGCGGTCCTCCATCCACCTTATTTCAGTTGAGACGCCTTCACTTTCGGAAGCTCCGCCACCACGGAGGCTCAGAAGGACTCACCTCCTAAACAAGACGCGCTGCAGTGCGTGAACCCTTGTTCCTTCCACGAGTAAGTCTTGCCAGAGGAGCCCGGGGCCACCTTGATGGCGGTGTCACTGTAGTGGGTACGGAAAGTCTCGGATGGGTACGGCTCCCCGTACCCGTCTCGCAGACCCACCTGGTCGAACCTGAAATCATGCAGACTACTCTCGGTTGGAAACAGTACGAGTACTGTGCTTTTACGATGGTCACAATGTTTTAACTTTTCTTAGTTGATGCTATTTATAGTAGCCCCATGGCTTTCTTGGTGCTGACTGACAGCTCACAGCTGACTTCTGACAGTCAACATTTAGGTATATACCTAAATGTTGACTATCAGAAGTGACAGCTGCTAAACACATGTTTTTGCAGATCATATGGTTCGGCGTAAGGATACATAATTTGGTCTGGTATCTTTTCAGAGCTGTCAGCTGTGAACTGTGAGCTGTCATTCAGCACCAAAGAAGCCATGGGGCTAATGTACACTCCCTTTACCCTGAAAGGTAGCAAGCTTACCATACTTCATTCCACTATGGTGTAGATTATTAGAGAAGAGCCATAATGTAATCAGTCAAGGTAAGACTGCTACCTTTCCGGGAAAATAAAGTGTACATATCGTACATAGGTATCAAACTTACCATAATTTATTCCACTATGGTGTAGATTATTAGATAATACCATAGTAAAATGAGCCAAGATTAGGCTTCTACCTTTCAAGTTAAAGTGAGCGTACATAACAAGGTAGAAAGCTTGGCTGGTTTAGTTTATAAGATAGAGCAGTAATGTGATCAACCAAGGTAAGACTTTCTTACCTTGAGTTGACAATCAAAATCTTGCAATGAAAAATATGATCATTTTGTAAGGCAAATTAAACCTCTGAATCTTCAGCTCAACCTAAGATGCACAATTACACATACATACATACATACATAAATATCGCATTCCTTGCAGGAATAGGCAAGAAACTTGGCTTATAGCTTAAAGCACTTTTATACCTAATCCATCCTCATTAGCTTTCTCCCCATTCCCCAATCCTTGCATACTTCCTTCCCTTCAACAACATCCATACACCGAGTAAAACGGGCTCTTTTTATTGGTAAAACTCTTAATGTTTCTCTTTGTCACACATTCCTATATAATATTTAACCACGTCTTACATGGCCTACCCCTTCCTTTCAATCCACACACACTCTAACTTCATATATTTGCTCCGTCACTCGATCCATACTCTTCCTCTCAACATGTCCTAGTCAACAGTGTAAGACACTTATTTTACATTGGGTTCCATTTCAAACCGCACTCCTTCGGCACCCATTCATTACCGACACTGTCCATACGAGTTTTTTCCGAACACATGTCCCATATATCTCATCCCAACACCATTTATATGGCTCGTGTGTTTCTCCTGACAGATCCAAGATTTACATCCAAAAACCAATGTTGGCGTTAACACATTCTTACATACCGCCATCTTTGCCTCTTTCGATACTACTTCATTCTTTGCAATAGTTTACAAATATTCAACTACTCTTTTTTGGCCAAACATTGGGGGGTAACTATAAAATATGTCCAAATAAGCATTTTTGCAGTTTAAGCCTTCAAGTTCGAACTATACTAGATGGCCGGTGATGGGGAGTTCGATTCTATGTGGGTATACTCTTCCCGACAGGCCTCTTGGCCCACCTTCACGCTCATAGCATAGAACTATGCATGAAATAAAGTACTAGCTAAACCAAAACCAGCGTCTGTGATCACGTGGACTAAATGTCAGGCTCATTTGTCATGGTTTACCCGATAACGGAGAAGTCAGGGCTCAAGTTCAGTTGGATGTACTTAGAGTTGTTAGCCATTTTCTTCCACAAAAAAAATTAAGATACATTTTATATTTATTATCCATAACGCATTCTCGTTAGTAAATACGTAATTATAGTCCAAACAATTAGTAAAAAAAGGGGGAAGAAACAGACTAGATAAACCTTTACAGAAGTACCTGTTCTCTAGAGGGCAGGCGAGATCAACCACACAGCTCTCGGTGGTCGGGGGTTTGGGCCCCTGGCACTGTTGGTCCGGGAGACGGGCGTTGGTCCTCGAGAACTCGAGGAAGATCTTGCAGTGGACCTCTCTCTGCCTCACGCCCTCGCCGCAAGAGGCGCTGCATGGACCCCAGTTTTCCGCGATGAAGCTGTGGTTCAAAGAAAGTGCAAAAGAGATCAAGAGGAGCATTCAGGAGAGATCGTTGGGAGACGATTAAAAACAAGGGTGTGGGGGGAGATTTTGCCCACAGATCTCCAGAGAACGCTCCAAAACTAACAATATCAGGACAATGGTATAAAGGGGCGGTTAGTTACATACATTTCCAGAGAGCATTTTGGAACCACAAAGACTAAATCAATGGTGTAGAGGGATAATCAGCATCTAGATCTCCAGAGAGCATTACAGAACTATCCATATTGGAATAAGGGTGTAGAGGGAGGATTTAGTATCAAGATATCGATAGAGAATTTTGTAAATATCAATTTTAAACAAGATTATAGAAGAATATTCAGTATCTAAATTTCAAGAGAGCATTCCAGAACAATCAACACTAACACAAGGGTGTGGAGGGAGTTTAAATGTCTAGATTTCCAGAGAGCATTCCAGAACTATCTAACACTAACACAAGGGTGTGGAGGGAGTTTAAATGTCTAGATTTCCAGAGAGCATTCCGGAACTATCAACACTAACACAAGGGTGTAGAAAGCGATTCAGTTTCTGGGTTTCCAGAGAATATTCCGCAACTATCATGTAAGATGTAGAAGGCGATTAAGTATATAGATTTCCAAAGAGCATTCCAGAACTATCAAGACTAAAAAAAGAATGTAAGTGTTGAGAGGTATTCTCTTTCTAGATTCCCTAAGAGCATTCAAAGAGAATACATCCAATGCTTTTGTCAGCCGGCATGGACACTACTAATAAATTCACGATGCGGGATTGACGGAGGTTAAGTGTTTAAGGTGATACAATTTCGAGAGGATAAATGATTCTGCATATTGTTCAGTAATTAAAAATTAAACCTATCAGCTTAAGTTTGTTTATACTATAAAGTGGTGGGAATATTCTTGATGAGATAATTTTAGCGGGGTTATGAGATTTTCATGCAATATTATATTTAATTAAAACTTGGAGAAAGTATTGAGATAATAGCGAAAAAAATAAATATTTAATACACTATAATGTTTGTTTGCTAGTGTCTCACGGTAGAGTTTTTATATAATTTTTTTTTTGTTCTCACATTTAAAATCAAATTAATGATAAATAAATAGTCTAACTGTGCATTGTAGTCCTTCATTCATCATCTCGCATCGCTTTTCTGTCACCTTAAGCACCTCCCTCTGCTCAAATTAATTGAAGAAAGTAGAGACGAGTCTACATGCATGGAAAGAAAGCTACAGTAGCCCCATTACTTCTTTGGTGCTGACTGACGGCTTTTAAAAGTTACCAGACCAAATTATGTATCCCTACGCCGAACCATATGATCTGAAAAAACATGTGTTTAGTAGCTGTCAGTTCTGACAGTCAAAATGTATGTATATACCTAAATGTTGACTGTCAGAAGTCAGCTGTGAGCTGTCAGTCAGCAGAAAAGAAGCCATGGGGATACTGTAACTACTGTTTGACTCAAGTACAGTTGCCCCATGGCTTCTTTGGTGTTGACTGACAGCTCACAGCTGACTTCTGACAGTCAACATTTAGTTATATACATAAATTTTGACCGTCAGAAGTGACAGCTGCTACACACATGTTTTTGCTGATCATTTGGCTCGGCGTAGGGATACATAATTTGGTCTGGTAACTTTTCAAAGCTGTCAGTCAGCACCCCAGAAGCCACGGGGCTACTGTAGGTATGCCCAAACCCCGCTCATAGCAGTGCAACCAAACAACTTAACTTCAAAGCCGAGATGGGAGAGTGGGAGGATCCCGTGTTGCATGCGTGGGCGGTGGGAGATGAATCAACCCCTTACCGCCGAACAATACAGTAGCACATGTTGTCCAGTGGCGGTCGGTGGATCGTTATCAGCCTTGACAAGATTGTACTAGTGAGCTACCCCTTAACCCCCATGTTCAGGATCAAACTATTCCTTTAGAGCATATTAACCACATTATCGCGTGTGTGGTTGGTCGAATGGATCTTTAAGGGTGGGGGAGCCGTTTATTGGTACATTCAAGCCAAACCTGTTTCCCCTTAGCGGCAAACCTACGAACCGCCACTGATGTAGACACAATTAAAGTTCCTGTCTACAGTAGCCCCATGGCTTCTTTGGTGCTGACTGACAGCTTCACAGCTGACTTTTGACAGTCGACATTTAGGTATATACCTAAATTTTGACTGTCATAAGTGACAGCTGCTAAACACATGTTTTTGTAGATCATTTGGCTCGGCGTAGGGATACATAATTTGATCTGGTAGCTTTTCAAAGCTGTCAGTCAGCACCAAAGAAGCCATGTGGCTACTGTAGTCTTGTGAAGTAAACGGTTTATTTACGAACTATTTTGAGCTAAGGTTTACTTTGTACAAGTGAGTTTTAAATTATGCTTAGCAGTTGTTGTTTTTTTCAATTAAATTAAATATTGTTGAAAAATTACCCCTGGATACGGGAATAGATAGAGCTCAGGATCTTTACATCAGTGTACCCTTGAGATCTCTAGAAATAATCCCCTGCCCACAGCTAGTCTTCCCTCATAGCTTGAGGCAAAATGACACTAGGAGACGCATTGACGCACTAAGAGGTACTACATTTGTTTCCTGCCTTCAGGTGTATTTTATTAGATTTTAAAATGTACCCAGGTACGTCTGTATCCGTAACAAAATCTAATTTTATCCTTAATTATTATAGGTATGTTTAGGATTTACTTTTAAATCATTAAAATCTCAATATAATTGGTAGTATTTCCTCAGACAGCTATTAGAGAATGTTACCAACAATATTTTTTTTAAATTTTAAAATAGAAGTTAGTTAGTCCAGAGAGTACAATAAAAAAAAGTTACAGATAATTAAAGACTTACTTGAACACTCTTAAAATGTGGGTTGGAGTGCTACATAAACTTTGACCCTAAATAGTCCCTCCTCTCTACCGCCTTCAATGCCAGGAGTTATCAAAAGCGCATGACATGAGAGGTTATTGGTTCATTTTATTCATATATAAATCATTTTATTAATAACATCATATTCGAGACCCTTAAAATAACTATCATCAATAAACACTAAACACACTCTTTTGACTGTTCTATTTGCACAAGAATTGAATATTTTTAATGGTTGTTTCCCCTGCTTTGCTCCTTTATGTCGAACTAATTATAATTTAAATTACACTTAAATATAGATAACTATGACTTTAAGGCTATACATAGTTATGTTACTACTTAGTAGGCCCTAATATAAGTTTCCATGTATTTATTAAAAGCAATTTACGAAGATAGGCATTTAAAACAAAAGCTATACTTAGTTTTCAAATAACAAAAGTACGAGTATTATGAACAATATTAATGGTATTATTTTAATGGTTTAATTTATACTTGACTACTTATTTTAATTTTAGATTACATGACCTTATTGAAAATTACACAAGAAATGGTCTTTAAATTTTTTTGAAAATAATCAGATTATTTAACAATGCCGTTTTTACAGAGTGACAGACTTGATAATAAAGATCTAAAAATAATATTATAGCTTAAAAATAGTTAATAAATTTGCCATTTAAAATTATAAATTGCGCTTAGCATTCTTAAAACCATTATTCTCATCATTAATATAGTTATTTAGATATCTGCAAGACGTAGTTGAATTGGGGGATACTAAAACCTTTTAGGTCCAGATTCTAAAGATTTTGAGTTAATGGCGGGAAGGTAAATAAATCTATCTATGCATAAACGCTCTAAATTATAAGTTTGCTTTACCATATTATGATAGGGAGGTTTGTAAATTCCTAAGTCAGACAAAAAATATTTGAGTCACTGATTCAAAACCACTCTTTATTAACGTTGTAAATGTCGATTTCCTTTTTTAAAAAAAATTGTAATTTTTAAATGATCTTTTTAATTTAAAGTAAGAATATCAAGATCAAACTATGTATAAAAATAACTTTTTAGTTTTAAAAGAAATTTAAAACATGTTAAAAGAACTATTTTATAAAATTGTGTGTTTATAATTTTTTTATTTTAAATGGCTGGTTTTAATTTTTCAATTTTAAGGTTTAAGATGGTTTAACAACACTTGATATTTTTTTAAACCTATTTCTGTAAATAATTTTGCTATTGGTAAAAAGTGTCATTATTTATTTCAAACTCCTTTTAGAAAACTAAAAGGTTCCAAGTCAGACATTTAATTATAATTTTTTCAAAAATTGAATTAAAAATATGCAGGATCAACCTTTTAATCAACTATCAAAATATAATCTTTTGGAGGGGTTAAAATGTAATTATTATTTAAAACTCCTTAAATCAAAATAGAGGGTTCCAAGTCAAACTTTTTTTTTCAGGAATTGAATTGAAAAAAGAAAAGACAACGCCAGGATTGGTTTTTTAATTACTATATAAATATTATATATTTTTGTGATATTTTTAAAATTTACATTATAAGTGCTACACAGTTTTTTTTAGTTTCCGAAAATTAGGATGAGGTGACATAAGGTTAAAATATTCCCCGATTCAATTACAAAGTAAAGATAACATTTCTCATGACAAAACTAATTTGGTAAGGTGCACTTTGTTTAATCTGAAAGGTAGTGGCCAACTTTTTTCCTCCACAAAGTAACTTATAAGATAGAACCATAGCGTAACCAGTCAAGAAATAACTGCTAGCGTTCAGAGTAAACAGAATGTACAAACTAATAAGTAATTTTATAAATTTAAAAGTATTGTCTAAGCATCACATCAAATTAATACTTTATTACAATAAGTCATCGTCAGAACATAATTAGTTGATTATTTTTGGTCAGGTTAGGAAATGTTATGTTGGATTAATCAAGGTTAGGTGGAGTTATGTTAAGATAATAAATAACACGCTTAAAGTTGGAGTATAGGGACCACGAGAAACGAAGAGTATTTTAGCAGTTTTATAGCAAAACAGTTTTTAAACCAAAATCAATAAAATATATCTCCAGTAGAAACATTTGAGTTTAATTTTGTTCACCCAGTCACTTCAAAATTTATTGAATATTTGTCAAGGTGTCGTGGAATTTAATGAAAACTTTTTCTCTTAATTTAAAAAGTTTCTCTTTTACTGACACTATACTCATGACAGATATTCAATAACTGTTGATATCGCCATGTAGAGAAAACTAAACTATATGTTTCGACTGGAGAAATATTTGATTTATTTTGAACAAAAAAATGTTTTGATAAAAAACATAAAAACCACTTACCTTTTATCGCGTCACCTACACTCCTACCAAAGGTAGCACAATATATTGTCTATTAAATGTAGGCTTAAATAAAAGGTCCTAAGTGGTATAAGCTGTCCCTTGTAGTTTAAATTAAAATTTAATTTTTAAATTAAAATTCTTTAAATTGAATTGTAGGACGAGAAGACCCCATAGTGTTTAATATATCTTATTATAGTATTTATTTTATATTAATATTTATTTTATTTGGGTGATATGAAGATTAAATTAAATCTTTTTATTTTTAACATTAATTAATTGTTTCTTTTATTTAGAATGACCAATTGTAAAAGATAATAAAAATATAATTGTAATTTGTATTGTGTTTAATGTGTGCTTAATACATACTTTTGCTTGCCATGTTTTCTTAAAATATGCAAGCTTCTTAGATTTGTTGCAAATTTACAATAAACAATACTTGTCACTAGGATATTCTTAAACTAATTAATGTGTACTTTACTTAGACTTATATATAAGTGTTAGTCTCAACCAAGACACAAAAAAATATTAAAACATATTTAAAAATGGTATGCTTAAAAAATGATGAAAATAAATTATAGCTAAACAATGTTTAGCTAATTATGCTAGAATGTTTTGGGTACAAACTAACTATCCTTGTAAGCTAAAGTTTGTGGTTTTTTATCCTCTCTCTCGGCGGATACTAGAGCGTTTGTATTCTACTTACCCTTATCATCGCTTTGTCCTTAAAACAAAGTCGTCAAATAAATAGCTACATGTTAGAGAGTTGAAATAAATTGAAAATTAACACGACACATTTTAGTACGTAAATTGCAATTTGATTGTAAATGATTTATACATTATAATTACCATGCTAACAAAAAAAATTTATGCATTTAATACAAAAAAAACGTTCGTGCTTGTCTACATTCCATTCAAACAGGACTATTAAAATAATGGTCTAAATCCGTATAGGATGTATACAATAATATTGTAAAATATTGATGGTATGATAAAGAAAAGTCTGTTCACCGTAGGAATTGTTTTCTGAAAGGCCTTTTCCCTACCATAAATCTGTTATATAGTAGGATATTGGTAGTGAAAAAGACCTTTAAGAGAGTAATTCCTACCGTGAATGGAGTATAATTAATGTATACATAAATTATTTCAAACATCTTATTAGTTAGAGTGATATATTTGCATAGTGAGTTTTGATTAGATATTAAATCCGTATTACTAAGATCAAGGTTACCCCGTGTGTACTTTTTAAAATTATTCTTAACGTTTCATTATGTAGTTGATAATATGATCTTTTTAAAAAATTCGGATCATCAATTTCATGGTTCTAAAACTGTGCGCATCCCCTAATAAAGTAATTATTCCCACTGTCAAAATTGTAACGTGTTTATTACAGTTTTAATACTCTAGGTAATACTTTAGTAAATATATGCATTGAAGTTGAAATATTCTTGAATGAATATGAAGAATAATATATATTTTGGAATAATAGCTTGTCCGTCCAGGGAGAATATAGTTTCATGTCAAAAAGTCAAATGTTTAAAATAATTTTTTTTTGATCTTGTCTAAATGTGTCAAGGTTTAGTTTATAAAAAAAACTTTATTTATAATATGTTTAATTTTAAGGTACACCTTTCAAGAGCTATAAAAAATATATAATCTCACATTAGAAATAACTCAAAGAACATATCGTAAGAGACATGCGTTCTAAATGTTTCATCAGTGACAAGATGCAAACTTAACAAAAAATACCACGAGGAGCCACAAAGCGCACTGAGATATACAAGTGTTTTGTTTGATTTTTAGCTATTATTATTTCACGTGTCAAGTTTATGATAACTGGCTACAAAGTCAATAGGTCAATAGGTTGTTGTCGATAGACACCGACATTGAACACTGGAAATATGGAACAGGTGTCGCTCGCTTCTCACAGGGAAGGATCAAATAATTAAAAAAAAACGGATCACCTGTGTTGTTTATTAAAACTATAGTAGCCCCATGGCTTCTTTGGTGCTGACTGACAGTTCACAACTGACTTCTGACAGTCAAAATTTAGGTATATGCCTACATTTTGACTCTAAGAAGTGACAGCTGCTAAGCACATGTTTTTGCAGATCATATGGTTCGGCGTAGGGATATATAATTTGGTCTGGTAACTTTTCAAAGCCGTCATCTCTCGGCTGTGAGCTGTCAGTCAGCACCAAAGAAGCCATGGGTCTACTGTATCTACACTGTGTGTACATTCTCTCTTCATAGTGACCTGATGATATCGTCAGTGACCAATTTATCTATTATTGCAAGGGAGAAAAATAAAGTAGATACCAATTAATTTAGTGTTGAAAACCCATACTGTCAATTAGTTTGAAACATAAAGTTGCAATTAATTCCCTTAAAGGTTACAGGTACTTTAATCGAGCATAAATTCAGTGGCGTAAATGGAGGAGGTTAAAAGGCCCCTTCCATATTATGTTGCCACCTTGAAGTAAACAATTACTTAGTCATGATTTTATTTCATATTGAACTTTTACTCACGTTCTTTGTATGTTTTAGTTTGAATAAATCATATATATTTTTTGCACTTTTCTATGGTATATCGAAACTCGTCTAGGTGGCGTAGTTAGCTAACGCGCTAGTTTTGTGTCGAGTTAGACTGCCGAGGACGGAGAGATTTGAGTCTCTGATCTCTGTCGGGTGAACTGGGAGTGGGTTTTTTCCTAAATAGTTTTTCCACTCTACCTCCACGCAAATGCGGGTTCACTTACTCTAATTCAACCTTCCCAATTTCTAAACCATTAGCGTAATTAATACTTAAGCGTATAGCCCGAACGGGTATTATGACGTAGTGCTAATAATAATAATATTTGGCACCGCGTCTTACTACCCGTTCGGGTTATACGCTTTAAGTACTAATTACGCTAATGTATTAGGAATTGGGAAGGTTGAATTAGAGTAAGTGAACCCGCATTTGCGTGGAGGGAGAGTGGAAAACCATTTAGGAAAAACCACCCTCAGTTCACCCGACCGAGATTCGAACCTCAATCTCCCCGTCCTCAGCAGTCGAGCTCATCAAATAATAATAATAATAATAGACAGTAGCTCGGCTTGAAAATAATATATGGTATGCTTGTTTGAGTTTGGCGAGTAGCAATCTTACACAATATCAATGTGTACCTAGACTAGTTTCAGGGGGCAGGGGGGGGGGGCTGAT
>CABFVX010003832.1:45315-62052 GCA_902151425.1 Timema shepardi | reverse complement strand
TAAGGTGTCAGACTTCTATGCTGGCGGCCGGGGTTCAATCCTCGGTCCCGGCACAGATTTATCTGATTACCAAACCCTTCCTTCACCTCTGACAATACATCTTGTGAATGTGGGGAATGCCAGGCCTCCACCGTGGTTCGGATTCCACGTTAAACTGTAGGTCCTTCATTTCATCTCACAATCACCCTACCATTACACATTAGCGTAAGTGCGTATAACCCGAACGGGTAGTAAGACGTGGTGCTAATAATAATAATAATACATTATAAATTGCATGTTAGCTACCCCAAATTACATAAAAGGGTCATCACGTTTATTTTAATATGAATTGTAAGATAACTTGTCAGACACACAGCACACGTCCAGAGATCTAAGACACATATTTGGTTCAATATTATAAATAATGTGTCTGCTATATGAACCTCACATATTGTCTTCTAGCCAAATTATTTAGATACGTAGTGGTGAGCGAAATTAAAACCAAACAATTGAGTTTTAACAAGTTTGTGATAGTCTAATATTACAAACGACTCATTGAGCAGTGTGGGGTATTACGTACATTAGTACAATTGGTTTTAAAAGTAAAGGTTTTACTCGTTATATCAAAACAATGATAAATATGATAAATAAACAACGCGTAGACATATATTGTTTGAATATAAATAGCTTAA
Source organism: Timema shepardi (assembly GCA_902151425.1). Taxonomy (NCBI): domain Eukaryota; kingdom Metazoa; phylum Arthropoda; class Insecta; order Phasmatodea; family Timematidae; genus Timema; species Timema shepardi. The sequence goes on along the minus strand of CABFVX010003832.1, from coordinate 61,381 downwards.
CACAGTTATTCCCTCTTTTAACTAATCTATTGTAAAATCCCACATCTAACAAATATTTGGGCTGGGCAAATTTTTTACTCAAATTTAATCTATGCATATTTCGTTAGTTTTTAAATAAACAAAATATTATTTTATTAAATATGTTTGTAAATCCAAAGTAGGATTTACTTTCGAAATAATAAAGTGATATATTAATCAATCATATTAATAATCCTAAGTTAAGTTTCAATAAAATAATGGTGTAAGCTCACCAATGAAAAATTAAATTTGTAATACATGCAGACCATAAAATCAAATCAAATTGAAGAATATGTGGTTAAAGAGTTCAAAGTTGACTTTGTGGCTTTCCTGTGGATAGATAAAAAGATGGCGCAATAAAGTAAGGTGTGTATATATAAAAAAAAATATATATAAAATGTATATATATATAAAAATATATATATAATATATATATAAAATAGATTGTGAGGTGGGTGTGCATGTGCGANTTTCAGGTTAAGGTTTTATGTGCAAGACAAAACCAAAACGGAAAAAATAAAATAAAAAATACACAAATTAGTAACAAAAGAATAGAGAAAGTGTGAGCCATTGAAAGCGTCACACATACCAATAAAATGACAGGGATGATTTTTTTAAGGTAGGAAGAGGAAAGCTAAGAATGATAGAATTAGCAAGGTGTCCTTTTTATACAATATAAAATCCTAAGCTATTCAATCTACGATAAAAAAAATATAGGAAACCAAAATTGTGACACAAAAATACACATACAAGAAGGAAATATGTTAGTTACACATTAACGCACGAAAAAAAAAGAAATTCTGCCACAACAAGCACAACGACACACAGAGAGGTGGAACGAAGGAAGGCAAGCAGGGTTTTTATTTTAACCGGGATGTAAACCAAACTTTCCCTAGTTGTAGGCTTATTACTGCCCCTTTTAGAACTGAACTAATTATTAAGTGACTATAAAAAAAACCTCCCTCTCCCTAACTAACGTATTATAAAGGTCGGCTGCAAATAAAGAAATCCCTGGTTACATTTCAGGAGACCTTCCAAACAAATGATATTTTGTGGATTAAAAGACAGGGGATAAGAACCAGGTAGCTCCACCTCGAATAAAAGGTGTTGAAAGGTCAGTTTGATGAATGAGTAAAATACAAATTGATTGATGCAATGGGTAAACATTTCTGGTTCCGCCTATTTTGTAGTCGTTTTTAATTTTGTGACCTGGCGGTCTAGAGGGTAAGGTGTCAGACTTCTGTGCTGGCGGCCGGGGTTAAATCCTCGGTCCCGGCACATATTTATCTGATTACCAAACCCTTCCTTCTACCTCTGACAAGACATATTGTGAATGTGGGGAATGCCAGGCCTCCGCCGTGGTTCGGATTCCACGTTAAACTGTAGGTCCTCCATTTCATCTCACAATCACCCTACCATTACACATTAGCGTAAGTGCGTATAATCCGAACGGGTAGTAAGACACGGTGCTAATAATAATAATAATAATAATAATAATAATAATATAAATACATAGCTAAAATTTAGCTTTAGCTTATATTACCTTTTTCATCTACATTCTATTCACGTGGGGTCACCTGATTCTTGGATTTGATTAATCAAGATGGGTTTTATACTGTCATTGTTACAGTTATTGTTGGAGGGTGGAGTGTTAAATGCTACTGTAATAATTTAAGTTTTTTTTAAAGTTATGAGCTGATACATTTCCGTTTATATAAAGTACTCGCTAAATAGAAACTGCACTTTGTACATTTTTATACTTTGTTACTGCATGAGCGCCTGATAGGGCTATAAGTAGGCAATCTGGAAACCAGATAAGAGTGGCTGGTCAGCATTTGAGTATTTTAAGGGGCTACGCCTCCCAAAGGGAATTTAGTGACATGGCATACAGATTGCCTTTCTACGGTCTCACCAGGCACTTTAAAAAAATATATCCTGGTTTGATGGTATTATTTAGCCATAATAGCTCAGAAAAATTGTTTGTATTTGTGATTTAACCCAGTTCTGATCACTTTATCACGTTACTCATTCTGTGTTCTATACAATACACCAACTTAGCAAATCAGGATAGCTCTTACAAATACATATTTAGATAAATAGTTAAAAAATGTGACTTTCTGATGCAATATTTTCTTGTCACTTAAGAGGAGGTTCGCACCATTCATTTTGCTTTCAAATTAAATAATTAATTTCCCTGCTATAATTGTGTGGATTTACGGCTAAACACCATCAAATTTATTTGTTAAAAATTAGTAACCAGGAAGATTAGTTTTATAAAGATAATGCCCTTCTTAAACCTCTTAGTAATGATTTGCTATAATGCAACATTTTATTTTAAAATATGTTAAAATAATATATGTTAATGATTTTTTTCTGACTTTAGAACAGCTAAAGAATTTATATTTAGTAAGTGCAGGACCCGTAAAAGGAGCGCAAAGGTGAGCATGTTCCTTGTGACAAATCTAAACTTTCTTTAAATTTATGGGTAAAATATACACTGATTAGTTTAATCAAATTTGGAGATGCTACAACATAATAACTATCTCATTTGATACTAAAAATAAATTTCATGATACAAATATAAGATTTATTTGAAATATTAGTCTTTTATACACGCATACACCTTTTGTTTTTCTTTCCCAGCGCCTTAGCCCATGACGTCACTACAGATGGGCGCCCAAATTAGTAAGTACGCGTTAACTATTAACATCCCCTTTGTTATGACACATCAATAGAAAGTAAAGGGTTACCTTCCTATGTGTACATTGCTGTGACGTCATTAATTATTCATTATTCAATTACGAAATGAATGTGTTGAGTGTGTATGTGAATAAAAGTAGCTCAACATTTCTCTCAGTCATATGTTGATAAGTAATATAAAAAAAGGTTTGGTATAACACATTGCATAGTGCTATGTATTTTTAAGGCTAGCTACAGTAGCCCCATGACTTCTTTGGTGCTGACCGAAAGATTTGAAAAGTTACCAGACCAAATTACGTATCCCTACGCCGAACCATATGATCTGCAAAAACATGTGTTTAGCAGCTGTCACTTCTGACAGTCAAAATTTAGGTATAAACCTAAATGTTGACTGTCAGAAGCCAGATGTGAGCTGTCAGTCAGCACCTAAGAAGCCATGGGGCTGCTGTAGAAAGCTTATATGATATTATTTTAATATTTTAGTTTATTTTCTTAAGGTTCATCCAAATAAATACACATTTTAATTATAATTTTACATAGAAATTTTAGAAAGTATTTCAGCTAACTGTTGAAAACCTATCGTTATCCAAATGTTATTAAAGCACAGGTATATTTTAAAATTTACCCAAGGGCATGGACATTGATCTATGGTCAGAGTTTGAAATACTGACCAGTTCCCCAATGTGTTTTCACAATTTTCCTTGTGTTAAAAATTTAATTAAATATAAATATATAAATAAACTGCAACAGGATAAAATAATAAAGGTTTTTAAAAATATATTACTTACAGTAAATAAGTTAATTCCAAATTGTTGTTTTTCACATTCATTTTAAAATATTCCTAAGGTACTGGTATCAATTGTGAATATACCTTTTTGGGTGTGCGTACTTTAAATTAGTTTTTAAAAAATTATATATTTTTAATATTTCTAGTAGGAGCTTTGGTTTCTAAGGATATGTCATGGATTTATTTATTTTCTCCGGGCAACTGAAATATTTTCTTAAACACTAGCCACAATCTTAAATAATACATTTCTGAAATTAAAACAATGCATTGATTTTCAATTACCTTAAAATAAATTACATATCTATTGGGTAAAAACATGCTTTAAATAATTACATTTAAAATAAAATTGCGTAGTTATCAGGATTTTGTAAAATAAGTTGGGTTAAATATTATATTTTTGCGTTTAGCATAAGAGTTAAAAAAAAAGTAATGTCACATTTTATAAAAGGATTTTACATTGTATTAATATTGTATTGACCCAGGAAATGTCTAAAGAAATATAAATCGCAAATATACTAGCTAGTAGAGAAAAATAATATATTGTAATAACCACATATTTACACTTAGGCTGTTTTATAATCAAAACAATCATTAATAACATATCTGCACACAAAATAATATCAAGAAATAATCAACAAATTTATCATACATCTGAAACTTATTATATCCATGAGTATAAGAGTTAAACAGTTTTGTGAAATCCTTAAATTTTAAAAAGCTGATATTGTGTTATGATATTTGTAAACCGACTTGACTTAATTAAAATCACCATAAGTACATTTAACACTGTTTATTAATGAGAATAGTACATTTATTATTTTAGATGCTTAATACAAGATATACATTATATGCTACAAATAAATCCTTAGTTATGTCAACTCGTATTCCTTTAGACAAAAAACTAATTTTAAGCTAATATTTTAATAATATTCGTTGTTTCGAAAATATATGAAACTATACAATGTTTATATATTGTGGCTATACATTTTTTAGTTATGAATATAAAGGGCACACAGATAAATTTTTTCCAGTTGAACAGTAAATGCATTTATATGTTCTCTATCCGACAACGAATTAAACTTTTCTTGTAAAAATCGACAAGAGTCTCATTATCTCAACTCTTTGTTTAAAAGCGAATACATTTTCCGGAAAGTAAATATATGAAAGCTTTCGAATTTATTTTATCTTATTTATTCAGAAAAAAAAGTTTTGAATGAATCTACCCTTTTTTTTAATTAACAATAACATAACATCGAGAATTTCGTGGCACACCTTTTTAGATCCAATGGTCATATAGGATTTTTCATTCATATTTTTTTAGATTTTTTTTAGCACCGCGTCTTACTACCCGTTCGGGTTATACGCTTTAAGTACTAATTACTCTAATGGATTAGGAGTTGGGAAGGTTGAATGAGAGGAAGTGACCCCGCATTTGCGTGGAAGGAGAGTGGAAAACCATTTAGGAAAAATCACCCCCCCCCCCAGTTCACCCGACCGAGATTCGAACCTCAATCACCCCGTCCTCAGTAGTCGAGCTCAACACGACAAGCGCGTTAGCCAACTACGCCACCGAGGCGGGTTTTCATTCATAATAACTTTGTATTTTTGTATTTAAAAAAAAATTGTTAACAACAGTTCTGCATCCAGCTTCTTAGCAAATATATTTTTTTTAAATCTTTAATAAGATATATGATTAGATTCCAATAGTCATCGTATCCAAATATACCGAATACGGAAATGTTTTAGTACTTTTTTAGCTTTCATAAAATACCGAGCTACCTTGAACCAACTATAGAGACAATTTAAAACTGATTGATGAGATTCGCCTCTTAAGAGTAAGATTGATATATCACGTGTAAGTCTTTCACAAACTTATTGTTCGTCCCCTCAATGCAACTTTGATTCTAGATTACTATTCATAGTGATGTCACTGGGCTTTCTGTAAATTGCTCCAACAATACTGCCTTTTATTCTAACAATTTTAGAGGAGCAATATTATCACGAGTACAGTGTAGTTTAAAGTACAGTATCAATACATATATAATTCATCTATAATATATGTTAATTGGTGAATGTAAAATCACACAACGCCTGTACTATATTCAGGCTTTCTACAACGTTTGCTAGTTGGATAAACAATAAACTTAGCTTAGGTGATTTTTAACCTGGATACGACGACCAAAATGTGATCAATGTGATCAACCAAATTGATTTCTATTTTATCAACCTTTGCTATAACCTCATTATCGCTGTATTTTAAATATAGAAACTATTTAGTACCTGCAAACTTTTAGATTTTAAAAGTTATATTTATATGATCATAAATATAAACTTTTTTTTCTCTCTTTCTCCGCATATATTTATATATGTTTCCTAGCCATGCAAGTACATTAGTTTGCAGGTTCCCCCGACATTAGCGCTAGTGGAGGTACTCACGTGGCCTCGGAAGGTACTATTTGCTGTCCGACAAGTCTCTCGGCAGTGGCGCTAGATGGTGCTGGTCGCGGTGGCGGGTAAGGTTGAACCAAAGGCTGTGTATGCCCCTGGCCTGATAAATGTTCTATGCTCATTCCACCTGTCAGGTAGAGAAAAACGTATTTTGTGATGATTAGCCTAGAAGCTCAGTAGACAAATTATAGACAGATTATTGGTAGTTTTGGAATGTCCCTTTGAGCTTTATTCGAGGCGAAGGGAATTTTATTTTACTATCAAGTTTAAAAAAGGAGCATATGCTTCTGAGATAGCATATTTCTAATCGATTACTCTCATAAAGTTGAATTTATTAACGCAGGGCTTCGCTGTCTTCCATCATGCGTGTGAAGTGCGAAGCAATGGCAACAACACACCCGTCCTCACGAGGCGTTCAGCTCTCACTGAGAAGAGCAAGACAACAACACACCCGTCCACACGAGGCGTTCCGCTCTCACTGAGCGGAGCAAGGCAACAACACACCCGTCCACACGAGGCGTTCAGCTCTCACTGAATGGAGCAAGGCAACAACACACCCGTCCACACGAGGCGTTCCACTCTCACTGAGAAGAGCAAGGCAACAACACACCCGTCCACACGAGGCGTTCCGCTGTCACTGAGGAGCAAGGCAACAACACACCCGTCCATACGAGGCGTTCAGCACTCACTGAGGAGCAAGGCAACAACACACCCGTCCACACGAGGCGTTCCGCTCTCACTGAGGAGCAAGGCAACAACACACCCGTCCATACGAGGCGTTCAGCTCTCACTGAGGAGCAAGGCAACAACACACCCGTCCACACGAGGCGTTCAGCTCTCACTGAGGAGCAAGGCAACAACACACCCGTCCACACGAGGCGTTCCGCTCTCACTGAGGAGCAAGGCAACAACACACCCGTCCATACGAGGCGTTCAGCTCTCACTGAGGAGCAAGGCAACAACACACCCGTCCACACGAGGCGTTCAGCTCTCACTGAGGAGCAAGGCAACAACACACCCGTCCACACGAGGCGTTCCGCTCTCACTGAGGAGCAAGGCAACAACACACCCGTCCATACGAGGCGTTCAGCTCTCACTGAGGAGCAAGGCAACAACACACCCGTCCACACGAGGCGTTCAGCTCTCACTGAGGAGCAAGGCAACAACACACCCGTCCACACGAGGCGTTCCGCTCTCACTGAGGAGCAAGGCAACAACACACCCGTCCATACGAGGCGTTCAGCTCTCACTGAGGAGCAAGGCAACAACACACCCGTCCACACGAGGCGTTCAGCTCTCACTGAGGAGCAAGGCAACAACACACCCGTCCACACGAGGCGTTCCGCTCTCACTGAGGAGCAAGGCAACAACACACCCGTCCATACGAGGCGTTCAGCTCTCACTGAGGAGCAAGGCAACAACACACCCGTCCACACGAGGCGTTCAGCTCTCACTGAGGAGCAAGGCAACAACACACCCGTCCACACGAGGCGTTCCGCTCTCACTGAGGAGCAAGGCAACAACACACCCGTCCATACGAGGCGTTCAGCTCTCACTGAGGAGCAAGGCAACAACACACCCGTCCACACGAGGCGTTCAGCTCTCACTGAGGAGCAAGGCAACAACACACCCGTCCACACGAGGCGTTCCGCTCTCACTGAGGAGCAAGGCAACAACACACCCGTCCATACGAGGCGTTCAGCTCTCACTGAGGAGCAAGGCAACAACACACCCGTCCACACGAGGCGTTCAGCTCTCACTGAGGAGCAAGGCAACAACACACCCGTCCACACGAGGCGTTCCGCTCTCACTGAGGAGCAAGGCAACAACACACCCGTCCATACGAGGCGTTCAGCTCTCACTGAGGAGCAAGGCAACAACACACCCGTCCACACGAGGCGTTCAGCTCTCACTGAGGAGCAAGGCAACAACACACCCGTCCACACGAGGCGTTCCGCTCTCACTGAGGAGCAAGGCAACAACACACCCGTCCATACGAGGCGTTCAGCTCTCACTGAGGAGCAAGGCAACAACACACCCGTCCACACGAGGCGTTCCGCTCTCACTGAGGAGCAAGGCAACAACACACCCGTCCATACGAGGCGTTCAGCTCTCACTGAGGAGCAAGGCAACAACACACCCGTCCACACGAGGCGTTCCGCTCTCACTGAGGAGCAAGGCAACAACACACCCGTCCATACGAGGCGTTCAGCTCTCACTGAGGAGCAAGGCAACAACACACCCGTCCACACGAGGCGTTCCGCTCTCACTGAGGAGCAAGGCAACAACACACCCGTCCATACGAGGCGTTCAGCTCTCACTGAGGAGCAAGGCAACAACACACCCGTCCACACGAGGCGTTCAGCTCTCACTGAGAAGAGCAAGGCAACAACACACCCGTCCATACGAGGCGTTCAGCTCTCACTGAGGAGCAAGGCAACAACACACCCGTCCACACGAGGCGTTCCGCTGTCACTGAGGAGCCTTTGACCCCGAGCGGTCTACCGACAAGCACGTGGCTCGTGACACACGTGAGCTGCGCACAACTCAGGGATAGTCGTGCGAAGCGAGCTGCCTCTCACTATCCACGGGCACCAAGGAGAGGTGGTCCTCAAAGTAGCCTGAAGGAACTATGTAAAATATCCTCATATGATCCCCAGTGTGGAAAACCCCCCCTTCTGCGGGCTGGCACACCTAGTTCCGTGATAGTTCCTTTGTCTTATGTTGGGATCTGAACCAGAGCCTGTAGGACAACGGCCGATACACGACAATATGGGATGTCCGTACTCACCAGAGTCATAGAAAGGAGGTCGGTGGGCCGGGCAAGGGATCCCGGTGCGACACCCCTGCATCACTGAAGGCTTGAAGGCGGTATCACACATGCTGCTCGGGGCGCCTCTTATGTCCTTGCAGTGCACTACTCGGGTCTGAACCCCTTCCCCGCAGGACACGGAGCACTGAAAAGAAACACAAGGAGCGTCTAATCAACGGCCGCGTTCAGCAATCAGACAATAGTCACTGTTCCGGCGAGGTGTTAGACACCGTTTAGTGGAACTTATCTGACAGTTTTAAACGTCGTTTTATTGGGACAGAAACTTTTCAATCATAAGTTATTTCATATCTCAAATAGTTGCAGAGAAAAGTTCAAAATTGAACATTTCTCTTATGTGAATCGCCTTCAAAGTCATTTTCATGGGAAAATGAGATGTGCCATTTTACATGGACATAGGTTTCAATAAAAATTGTTATTATTATTATTATTATTATTATTATTATTAGCACCGCGTCTTACTACCCGTTCGGGTTATACGCACTTACGCTAATGTGTAGTGGTAGGGTGATTGTGAGATGAAATGGAGGACCTACAGTTTAACGTGGAATCCGAACCACGGTGGAGGCCTGACATTCCCCACATTCACAAGATGTCTTGTCAGAGGTGAAGGAAGGGTTTGGCAATCAGATAAATCTGTGCCGGGACCGAGGATTGAACCCCGGCCGCCAGCACAGAAGTCTGACACCTTACCCCTAGACCGCCAGGTCACCTATCACTGTTACGTTGACGATTGTTCCGAGTTTACCCGCATCAGTAGATTCCGGTAAAAAGCCATTCAATGTGATGAAATAGGTCAATAATTACTAGAGTTCCACTATGGTACAATAGGTTGAATGGCCCTACTAGACTTAACATAAGCTATGATATTGTAAGTGGATTAAATTTTTCTAGTTTAATTGGCCAATTTATAAATCAAAACCTTGAAAATCACAGGTTGGATAAAAATGGAAACGTTTATTAACAGGTGACCTGGTGGTCTAAGGGTAAGGTGTCAGACTTATGTGCTGGGGGCCGGGGTTCAATCCTCGGTCCCGGCACAGATTTATCTGATTACCAAACCCTTCCTTCATCTCTGACAAGACATCTTGTGAATGTGGGGAATGCCAGGCTTCCACCGTGGTTCGGATTCCACGTTAAACTGTAGGTCCTCCATTTCATCTCACAATCACCCTACCATTACACATTAGTGTAAGTGCGTATAACCCTAACGGGTAGTGAGACGCGGTACTACTAATAATAATAATAATAATTTATTAGAAATTGTCTCAAAGTTAGTTTTCTGCGCTAAGATCGTTATTGTATTAAATGTAAACATTTAAAATATACTACTAGCTTCGTATAATTGTTTTATCATCCCCTTCCTTTTTTAGTTTAATGGGGAGGTGGGAAAGCGGCCTTCAAAGTAAAAGTGGCATAGGTCTCTCTTGACCTCCATGAGCTCTATGAAGGCCTAAATAAGCTTGTTGTAATATTAAACCCTAAAACCAACTTCGATGGAAAATTAAATAATTTTTTAATCAACCGAGAATTTTATAAAAAAATTTAATCAACTTTCACATAAAGCTATCAATTTGTTACCTTCCTAGGGGGCTATTTTATCCAAAAAAATAAAAAATAATTTAAATTTTAAAGAATAAAAAAATAAAAATCTTATAAATACTTAAAATTATTTTTTGTTAATTCTAGTACTTTTTCACCTCAAATATAATAGATATGATTTTTTTTTTACTGAAAAAAATCTCGGAAGCCGGAAATACCCCAAAGCTCTTCCCGACTCACGGAAAGTTTAATGTCGGGACGTATCAGAAACCCCCCCCCCCCCTAGTAAGAGCACAGAGAGATGCAAACAGGGGGCTTAGGGCCGGGTGCGTCCCCACCCCCTCCCCCCAAGTCACGTGTGTTAAAGTAATTTTCCCCGTCGTGACTTCCTTTATACCACTCATGCATTTGTTTAACTGTATAGCCAGATTTTCTCACGAATAACCATCTAGAAGGTTACTTTTACCTAGCAGAATCACACTAAAAGAAAAGAGGTATTTTGTAAGGTCATTTAAAATAAAATCGGGCTATAACTGGAGTAGTATAGTTCTTATGTATTAGTAATATCACGATCCAATACACACTATATAGCTTCAACTTGGGTAAACCAACTTCAGTGGTCCCCCGGTCTAATACACTTCTCTTGCAGTAGACTAGACTACTGATGACGGGAAGATCCAGGTTAAAATCTCGTTAGAGTGTACTAAGATAATCTTTATTCCCAAAATGGTTTTCCACTCCCTCTCTCTCGTTCTAATCGCAATTGCGGCTACACTTACTATAAATACACCCTTCCTCATACCTAAAAACCATTAGCGTTATTAGTACATAGTCATATGTCTCGAACGGGTGGTAAGACGCAGTGCTAATGAAATACAGTAGACCCATGGCTTCTTTGGTGCTGACTGACAGCTCACAGCTAAAAGCTTTCAAAAGTTACCAGACCAAATTATGTATCCCTACGCCTAACCAAATGATCCACAAAAAACATGTGTTTAGCAGCTGTCACATCTGACAGTCAAAATGTAGGTGTATAACTAAATGTTGACTGTCAGAAGTGGGCTGTGAGCTGTCAGTCAGCACCAAAGAAGACACGGGGCTACTATACATAGTATATGTCACCATCGTGGCAAACGATGGAAAGGTGAAGGGGGGGTGTAGTAGGAGGGGGGTACACCGTATTGTTAAATGTTCGGGATAGTGCTGTAATCTCTTTACTCCCGTCTTTAGGATCATAGTTATGTACTGTAATTCTCTGCAGCTGCAATTGTTTATATATTTCGTAAATTCTTACACATTAGTTAATACGAGTCTAGTGTGTCTATCTTATAAAGGTATTATTATTAACATACAACTTTTTTTTGTATAAAAACATGCCTCATTATTTTTATTAATATTTTATCCCAGATTTCTTTTGTTTTAACTTATAAGGTGAGGAAAACATGATTTTACAACTAAAAAACCCTATTTCCTTAAACTTTTTCAACGTATTATATTATAAACATAATACATTTGTACTTAATCTGTGACATTAGGAACTCGAAATGTCCATTACCGCACTTACTAAAGTACACACCCGCCTCGGTGGCGTAGTTGGCTAACGCGCTTGTCGTGTTGGGCTAGACTGCTGAGGACGGGGAGATCGAGGTTCGAGTCTCGGTCGGGTGAACTGGGGGTGGCTTTTCCTAAATGGTTTTCCACTCTCCCTCCACGCAAATGCGGGTTCACTTCCTCTAATTTAACCTTCCCAATTCCTAATCCATTAGCGTAATTAGTACTTAAAGCGTATAACCCGAACGGGTAGTAAGACGCGGTGCTAAATATTATTAATATATTATTAATAAATTACACCACATATCTCTATCCAATCCCCCTCATTACACCATATATATATTTCAGGTTCATTCTAATGTTATTTACCCCTTCGCGTCTAGATATCCCCAATGGTCTCTTCCCGTTGGGTTTGTCAGTCAATGCCCTTAACACAGTTCTAGATTCTTCCATTAGTCACTGCATGTCCTGCCTAATGTAATCTGCAAGATTTGATTTCCATAACAATGTCTGGTGATGGGTACAGGTTATGGAACTCATCATTATATAACATCCTATACGGTCCATTATCTTCATTCCATTTTTGAACCAAATCTTTCCCAAAGTACTTTGTTTTTATAAACACCCTAAATTTCTTCTCGTCATGTATGGTGACCATGATCATGCTTCACAACCATAAAAAAAACAGATTTTTATATGCTAAGTGTTACATTTAATACATATTATCATCGATAAATCTATCAAGTTGACTATTTGTTATGATACATTAATTTAATATTATTATTATTTAGATTATTATTATTAGCACCACGTCTTACTACCCGTTCGGGTTACACGCGCTTACGCTAATGTGTAATGTAGGGTGATTGTGAGATGAAATGAAGGACCTACAGTTTAACGTGGAATCCGAACCACGGTGGGGGCCTGGCATTCCCCACATTCACAAGATGTCTTGTCAGAGGTGAAGGAAGGGTTTGGTAATCAGATAAATCTGTGCCGGGACCGGGGATTGAACCCCGGCCGCCAGCACAGAAGTCTGACACCTTACCCCTAGACCACCAGGTCACCCTTAAGTTAAAAATAATAGTTCCTAGAACCTCTGAAATTGGATTCGATCTCGAGTTCACACCTATGTATCTAAGTGAAACACGCCGGTTGATCACGCTGTTAAGTTTGTTGAGAGTTTTTATTTTAGGTATTCCGTTCAATATTAAGACTATTAAATGGCGAGGATAAGAAATTATATTCATAGGAAGTGCACCAGCGTTTAAATTTCTGCTAAATTTTATTCTACTCAAATTTACGCCTATTTAGTATGGTAATATGCAGTGATCCCAGATGCGTAGTAGTACGTGGTTCACACACACACACACACACACACAAAAAGCCCTTGAATATTTAACAATAATAATAATTTTTTTTATTAAAACACGCAAAATCCTTTCTTTTTAATTTAATATACCACTTGATGATGATTTAATCACAAATTGTTACCGTTTTCTAAATTCAAATCGGTCCACATAACATTCCGCTCTAAATGTCATACTTGCGTGATTGAAAAGCTTTCAAACGTTCCAATCACTTCAATTATTGGGAACTTCAAAATGACTGTCGAGTTGGAAAATAAAATGAATGTCACCCTCCACGTTTTATAATAAATTCGTTATCAAGCTGTTAAAAACATTTCGACATATTAACGTGTTTTTCTTTTGTTCTCGAACGAGTTTTCAAATCACAAGTTTCCACCTAGGTGGAGACAGATTAAACTAAAACAAAAATGATTTTTTTAAATCTCAGTATAAACAAAAAAGTGAGCAAATTATTAGCAATGTAAATTAAGATTTATCAACTTTAATACAATTAATATGTTTCTGGAATATTTATTTAACCATATTTTGGAATTTTTTTTTTTAAACGCAACCTATTATTTATTTATTAATTTTGATAGTTGTGAACCAAATGGTTGTAACAGTACATGATTTAAAAAATAAGTTTACTCTAAAACTGACAAAACACGGAGTTCCTCCAGCCACTAATAATGGCTCAGTTGTAGAGCATTGGCATGCAAAGCCAAACACCCTGGATCAGATCCCCGTATCCAGGTTTTCATTGGACTTTACTCAGGGCCTGCTCAGTTCGGACAGTTATCGTTATCAGGCGTGATACATGGGAGTTAAGCATTACTTACCTACTCTATGGCATTAGGAACTCGAAAGTTAATTGCCGCACTTACAAAGTACGCCACCTATCTCTACATTGATTCAGTTCTATCCAGTCCACCTCATTACATCTTATCTCGTTCAAGTCCATAGGGCGCAAGCTCGACTGTGGCGCCAAACTAACCTAACGCCCGCCAAGACGTAAAAGTGGCGTTACTACGCCAAAAATCTTTCACTGTTTGATACTAACAGAAAATTTGACACATTGGTGTAGTTTTTTTTGTGGTGGATAAAATGGGAAATAGTACCACTATTAGAAAATTATTCTACATCTGCAATACCCGCCTCGGTGGCGTAGTTGGCTAATGCGCTAGTCGTGTTGAGCTCGACTGCTGAGGACGGGGAGATCGAGGTTCTAATCTCGGTCGGGTGAACTGGGGGGTGGTTTTTCCTAAATGGTTTTCCATTCTCCCTCCACGCAAATGCGGGTTCACTTCCTCTAATTCAACCTTCCCAAATCCTAATCCATTAGCGTAAACAGTACTTAAAGCGTATAACCCGAACGGGTAATAAGACGCGGTGCTAAATATTAATTAACTAATTACATCTGCAATCTTGGAAAATGGCACCCTAAAATGTTTTTTTTTGTTGCAATTATCTCTTAAACCGTTCATTATATCAGTGTTTGTAACGGTAAAAACTAAATAGTTCATTGTCTACCAAACACGTTCTTAAAGTTTTCTTTGTAATCCTCTTTTCGTACAATCTCGCCGTGAAGCGTTTGTAGTACGTTCACCTTTTGTAGTTTTTCCCTTCAGATAATCTTCGTATCACTCCGAGGTTACGTAACAACTCAACGGTTTCCTCCCGTTGGGTTTGCCAGTAAATATTTTGAAAACAGTTGTAGATTATCCCATTCCCGTTGCAATGTCCTGCCCACCGAAATCTGCGAGACTTGACTACCCTGACAATATCTTGTGATGAGTACAGTGCATGTAGCTCGTCATTATGTAACCCCCCTCCATTTGCCAGTTCCCTCACCCCTTTTTGGACCAAATAAATTCCTAAACACCTTGTTTACAAACACCCTTAATTTCTTTTGGTTATTTTTATAGCTATTATTACCACCTATCAAAAGCGAGAGTTGAAGATCAAATTTGATTTAAGATGACTATATTATTATTATTATTATTATTATTATTAGCACAGCGTCTTACTACCCGTTCGGGTTATACGCACCTACGCTAATGTGTAATGGTAGGGTGATTGCGAGATTAAATGAAGGACCTACAGTTTAACGTGGAATCCGAACCACGGTGGAGGCCGGGCATTCCCCACATTCACAAGATGTCTTGTCAGAGGTGAAGGAAGGGTTTTGGTAATCAGATAAATCTGTGCCGGGACCGAGGATTGAACCCCAGCCGCCAGCACAGAAGTCTGACACCTTACCCTTAGACCGCCAGGTCACCAAGATGACTATAATAATAGGAACATGTTAGAAATAAAATTGTCTGACAGTTACAAATTAAGTTACTAGTTCTAATCTAATATGTTTACACGTCAAGTCATGCTATCTGCAACTGTACGATTATGTTATCTGGTCACATGGAGGAATGCAACGATATGCAATTAAGTATATGTGAAAGGAGTAGCTTGGAAGATGGATCTTTATATTTACGAACATGAGCCGTATCTCGATTACAATCGAATAAATTGAAAAATAGAACCAGTACACGGGGATTGAACTCGGAACCTTTGGCTCGGCGTACCAATGCTCTACCGTTAAATTATCCAGGGATCATCCCATGGTCAGGGTCATTATTAATTTATATTTTATAGTTATATACAGTAGCCCTATGGCTTCTTTGGGGCCAGCTGACGGCTTTGAAAAGTTACCAGACCAACTGACTGTCAGAAGTCAGCTGTGAGCTGTCAGTCAGCACCAAAGAAGCCGTGGGGCTACTGTATATACCTAAATGTTGACTGTCAGAAGTCAGCTGTGAGCTGTCAGTCAGCACCAAAGAAGCCATG
>CABFVX010003832.1:26909-40746 GCA_902151425.1 Timema shepardi | reverse complement strand
GTTATACGCACTTACGCTAATGTGTAATGGTAGGGTGATTGTGAGATGAAATGGAGGACCTACAGTTTAACGTGGAATCCGAACCACGGTGGAGGCCTGACATTCCCCACATTCACAAGATGTCTTGTCAGAGGTGAAGGGAGGGTTTGGTAATCAAATAAATCTTTGCCTGGACCGAGGATTGAACCCCGGCCGCCAGCACAGAAGTCTAACTAACACCTTACACCTAGACCGCCAGGTCACCCAAAAGGAAGTAGAACATCATACAGAATAAATAACTAGTTCCAGATAACAGCACATATTATTGTATTTTAAGCCATGTGTGCGGCCTGACAGCGATTGATACGTTCTTGCTGATCGAGGCGTCTGCTTTAATGTTTTTGATTGGCGTCTTTGGAATAAATTAAACTGAAGTGTAAAGTTTATATTTTGGTAAATATTTTTTTGTGCGCATCGCGTGTTACTTACCCATCGTGGCCATCTAAACTCCTCAGTTAGTAAAACCAATGTAATAGGAACGAGGCGAAAGAGCTTAGAAAAAATGTACCCAAATTAACATAGATATAGATAGATGGTCGATAAATCAAGAAAAACAAACCATCCATAATGGAATTCAAACTTTTACCTCTGTGTCATTGACAAACTGGACTATACGACCTTTTGTCTGTATGCCCACTAGTATGCACTAATGTGGGCTAAGTAAATTTCTAATGTGTAAACTCTTATAATAAATAGGCTTGCCTTCCAGCCAATATTTCACCTCGAACAGAAACAGAAGATTTTATTATTAATGGAGTGGAGAGAAGATATTAGGATAAACTTCAATTGGTAAAGAAATATTGTTTTCAAACTCACAAAATATAAAAGAAAGTTATCATCGCACGGGGTTAAAGCAATATTTACCAAATAACTCGTTTCAAAGTAATATGTCCCAGGAGATCTGTTTAGTATTTTGTTCTCGCTTTAAATGATTGGCTTATTCAGCCATATATCTTTAGTGTAAGGGGGTGGATGAAGAAGGGTCTATGTCCAAAAATGAGAATAAGAAACTATTTTTTTATTTACCAACAACACGTGTTACTCACCAAATATCCAGTCTGTTTCCATATCCGCGCTAATGGAGTAGGGTTGAGAAATATAGAATAGAAAGGAGGTGTATTCGCATTTAAGTAAAGGGAGAATGATAAAGGATAAAGAAAAACTTTCAGTAGACCTGTCTGAGATTCTATCCCCCAACCTCTTTATCACAGACAAACCAGACTAGACTTGACGTTTAGTTCGTGTGCTCATCGATGCTGGTTTCCTTAACTGTAATGTAAGCCAGACGGATAGACTTTCATTTTAGCCCCACGTTTTACTCCATGTTCAGGCTATACGCATATGTACTAATTACGCGAATGAGTTAGGGATGAGGAAGGTAGAATTAAGAAGAAGTGTACCCACATTTGTGTGGAGTAATAATGGAAAACAATTTAGAAAAACCCACTCTCATTACACCCGGTCGAGATTCAAAACCCCAATATTTCCATTATGGGCAGTCTAGTTTAACACGAGAGGGACGCCTTAGACCATGCGGTCTCTAAAGCAGGGGAGAGATATATCGCAGTTTATTTTTATTACTACCGGTATATAATTAACCAGATGTTGGTGATATATAGCAGAATTTATCTCGAAAGTGGGCAGATACATATATTTGACATACTCTCACCCTATTGGCGCAGTCAACTTTGAACAGTCCCTGTGCTATTTGAAACAACCAATAAGTTTAGTAGTAAGTAGTACACAGTTAAATTAAGTTACTTGTATTTAAGAAAGAAGCTTTATAAAGAGTCTTACATCTAATAAATTAACCAAGTTTAAATTATCATCACCGGTCACGTGGTGTCAATATCGTTTGGGGTTACCTGGTGGTTTAGGGGTAAGGTGTCAGACTTATATGCTGGTGGCCGGGGTTCAATCCTCGGTCCCGGCACAGATTTATCTGATTACCAAACCCTTCCTTCACCTCTGACAATACATCTTGTGAATGTGGGGAATGCCAGGCCTCCACCGTGGTTCAGATTCCACGTTAAACTGTAGGTTCTCCATTTCATCTCACAGTCACCCTACCATTACACATTAGCGTAAGTGCGTATAACCCGAACGGGTAGTATGACGTGGTGCTAATAATAATATCGTTTGGTATGGTTTGTCGCGGATTAGAGTTTGGAGTCATAATCCTAGCCTGGTGTAGTGAGTGTTTTTTTTTTACCTACATCGTCTCCTACTCACACAAACGTTGATACATTTTATATAAATTATACTTCCTCATCTCTATTCAATTGGCTTTAATATGCGAATATATTATTATTATTATTATGACCGCGTCTTACTACCCGTTCGGGTTATACGCGCTTACGCTAATGTGTAATGGTAGGGTGATTGTGAGATGAAATGAAGGACCTACAGTTTAACGTGGAATCCGAACCACGGTGGAGGCCTGGCATTCCCCACATTCACAAGATGTCTTGTCAGAGGTGAAGGAAGGGTTTGGCAATCAGATAAATCTGTGCCGGGACCGAGGATTGAACCCCGGCCGCCAGCACAGAAGTCTGACATAACTTGATACACACAGTGAGCTCTGCCCACAGATGTACTCTTTTCAATCTTCCTCCTCGCGGGTACAGGCTCATGGTCTGTTTTACTCTCCAGGGTACCATATTTTCTTATAGCCTCGGAGCAATAAATCAATAACCAAGGGTAGGGAACGGATTAACATCGCCTGCACCTGATTTTATCACCTAACCAACCCCCCCCCCTCCCCGCCCTGACTTTCAATAAACGTATCACCACTCCAAGTTGCCATAAATCGTTCCCAGGAGAGAGCGGGCGCGCCGTTCGGACAGCGGGACCAACAAACCGCTGCCGTGTGACGGGAACTTGACGGTACTTTTCTTAGATTCCCGGCACTTCCCCCAGTCCGCGATCCTTCTTCGCCAGAAAACCTCTCTTATAAAACTGACACGTCAACTTGAGAGTCACTTGAGAGATAAACCGCACGTCCGTGGGCTTGAGGATCGAGGCAAGAGTCATACACCTCTGTCGTTGTTTGCCGCTCATGGGATGAGTGGGGTTTGAATCCCGTCTGACAGAGCTGATGGTGTTATTATAAATGGTTTCCCGTTATTCCTTCAATAAAGTTACCTTGATAAATTATTTAAAATAAATTTTGATAATTTTTTCATACATTATTATCATTAATAAATTTATAATGTAAATTAATAATATAATATTTAATATTATATTAACAATTAATTGAATCTTCAATAATCCTATACAAAATGCCTTTGCAAACCAATCTATAAGAAGTATCTTTTTTTTTGCGAATAGAAAAAAAACAGGAGTACAGTACACATTTTTTTATATTGATACAACGTAATGTTAAAAAGAAAAGTAAATTTGAACATTTTACTTCTTCTTTAGATTCTACCTTCCTCGTATGTACACTCCCTCGAATTTTGAAAGGTAGCAACTTATAATTCAATGAGCCCGCCAGGTATGATACTCCTCCACACATAACTGTAGGATAGTTTCCCTAGCTACGCCCAATACCTAAATTAGAGAAGGCCTTAAGTCATCAAATTATTTCTTGACTGTTGGGAAGGAGTGATGGGGGAGGGGTTATGTCTTTTAGCGATGCACGAATGGTTTGATTTAATAAATTAATTTTACTTTATTGTTCTGATAAAGATAAAATCAATAACTAATATTTACATACTAAGTTAATTAATTATGTTTGCTCTCATTAACATACGGGCTGGTATTTTTCTTAGCTATTAAAAGTTTAACCACGTCAAAAGTTATTTGGGCACTGTTGCCCACATTGATTGGTTTTACATGTTAACATAAAGCAAGTCTCCCCTTTTCCAGAGTCTGTATTACTGTTTATAGCCAATTATAAATGTATTAATGATTAATTATTATATTCCACACATGTAACTTAAATAACAGATTAACTCTAAAAGATTTTTACTTTATTTGTAAGAAGCTGAGTTTTAAAAAAACTTCTGTAATTTAAGGGTCCCAATCATAATTTAAAATATTTTATATTATTTCCGGGTGGACAAAAAGTAAATATTGATAAATCTCATCAATTGGATATATTTTAGTTATAAAAGTGAATTTATTTGTTTTTTCAAAGTTACTTTGTGGGAGCATAGTTCGATTCCATACTTCATTTAATGTTACCATAGCGGCTATAATATAACTATTAGTTAAACGCTTTAAAAATTAATACTTTGATTAAGAAAAGTTGTCCTTTATTAAGATTTGCGTTGATTATTATCATTTTATAATAAATATAACGTATAATGTTAACTGTTATTATTTTTGTCAAATCTGCTTTTTACTAAATCAATTCTGGAAATCCAAACAATAAAACTGGCCATGTCGTAGGCAAGTAATAATACAATATCAGAGTGAGGAGGTTTAAATGATAATTGAAAAAAAAGCAAGGATAAATATTGCTTTGTTTTACGAGCTTATAAACACTTTACCTAATATCTCTGCTTTTTTAAGGTTTTGAATATAAATATATTTAGGTAAAAATATATTATAGTTCTGTTCTATATTTAAGAATATCTGTCTATAGCCAAGGATACCTGGATATTTACAACCTATTGCGGTGCATTTATTTCTATTCATCATTATGTCTCCTAAGAGAGGATTTCGCATACATACAGTCAGGGCTTGATTTTCTATTAAAGATACGGCCGGATTTATTTATCTCCTGAACCATTTAACCAATTGCGGTGTGGTTGTTACAGTAGCCCCATGGCTTCTTTGCTGCTGATTGATTTAACTATTTTACTCTATACGCGGACATTCGCGGCCATGCCAGCACACACAGAACTAACTATTTATTAATATGTTTGAGTGCCAGGAAAACTTCACTGTTTCTTGGATAACCTTCATATATTCAATCTTAAATCAATAGGACAAGGAAAAAGTCTTTAAAGCCATTTTTTAGGGTTGGTTCTTTCTTTTTTAGCACCGCGTCTTACTACCCGTTTTGGTAATACGCCTAGGTACTAATTACTCTAATGGGTTAGGAATTGGAACGCATTTGCGATGAGGGTGTGTGTTAAACCACCTAGGAAAAACTAGCCGAGTTCACCCGAGCAATATTAGAAACTCGATCTCCACATCCTTGTCAGTCGAGCTAAGCATTAAACTAGCGCGTCAGCTAGCTACGCCACCGGGGTGGGTCTGGGAGTTGTTGATAATCTCAGTTTGGTAAAAACATTATTGATTGAACTTAAAAAGAAAGCCCCGAGTTAATAATATATTATAGACCAGTGTGGTATCTTTCTCGAAACACTCACAAATTTTTTTTTATTATTTTATATTAAACGAAATTACAAAATAGAATTAATATTCTAGGAAATACGGTAAATAATGTATATTATACTGCTTCGGTGTTCATGCGGACAAAAAAAAATCTTGTATGGTATATTTTAAGTGATGGATGAAATAGGGTTTTAATCCTGGCCGGGAATATTGAG
This sequence comes from Timema shepardi, assembly GCA_902151425.1. Taxonomy (NCBI): domain Eukaryota; kingdom Metazoa; phylum Arthropoda; class Insecta; order Phasmatodea; family Timematidae; genus Timema; species Timema shepardi. The sequence continues at coordinate 35,203 of CABFVX010003832.1, read as the reverse complement.
ACACGTTTTCTTAAATTGTTCCCCAACTTTCTTCCAAGAAAATGTGGCTACATACCCTTTAATTTGTATATTTTTAATCACTATCCCCCAGAAATTAGTAGTTAAATATGGTTGAAATAGTTAAGATTATGTTACTTATAAATATTCTCCTATAGTTCACTCTGGATTTTACTATCCCCTTCACGGAAGGACGGAATTTCACCTTCCGGCTGATCCACAAAATCCATTATAGCTAGGCCTGTCAGTATTTACAGGGACTCACAACAAAACACCTGATTAAACTAATGTTCAAAAATGCCTGTATATAAAAACTACGTAAGCCTAGTTGAAGAAAAAAATACACTGCTATAGCTTATGTGGTTATAAATATCCTAGATAATATATACACAACATCCATCAAAACCTTAGCAGGGATTCGAACCTCAAGACCTAGGTCTATCATAGTACAATTTTCCCGGCTGATATCCTACAAGATAGAATTAACCATGGAATCAGTTGTTGACAGATATCCGGCTGGTCCTTCACCGAGGTTCACAACTCAAAACATGATTAAATCATGCTAAAACGTGCTTGAATAAACATTCTACAAAAAAAAAGTTCCATAGATATATACAAATATCCGGCTGGCACTTCACCGAGACTTAAACCAATACACCCAGTTATAATTACTTAACCTAAAAAATGCCTGGATAAATACACTAACGAATAATAAAAACTACCCCACAGTAATTGTGTTGTTCCATAAATGTATACAAATATTCGGCTGGTCCTTCACCGGGACTCTCACCGAAACACCTGATTATTCACAAATAATGCTAATGCCTGCCATGTTTGATCCAGTACAAAAGTACAGTAGCCCCATGGCTTCTTTGGTGCTGACTGGCAGCTCACAGCTGACGGCTAAAAGCTTTGAAAAGTTACCAGACAAAATTATGTATCCCTACGCCGGACCATATGATCTGCAAAAAAACTATGTTTAGCTGCTGTCATTTTTTGACGGTCAAAATTTAGGAATATACCTAATTGTTGACTGTCAGAAGTCAGCTGTGAGCTGTCAATCAGCAGCAAAGAAGCCATGGGGCTACTGAACGACCACACCGCAATTGGTTAAATGGTTCAGGAGATAAATAAATCCGGCCGTATCTTTAATAGAAAATCAAGCCTTGACTGTATGTATGCGAAATCCTCTCTTAGGAAACATAATGATGAATAGAAATAAATGCACCGCAATAGGTTGTGAATATCCAGGTATCCTTGGCTATAGACAGATATTCTTAAATATAGAACAGAACTATAATATATTTTTACCTAAATATATTTATATTCAAAACCTTAAAAAAGCAGAGATATTATGTAAAGTGTTTATAAGCTCGTAAAACAAGCAATATTTATCCTTGCTTTTCAATTATCATTTAAACCTCCTCACTCTGATATTGTATTATTACTTGCCTATGACATGGCCAGTTTTATTGTTTGGATTTCCAGAATTATTTAGTAAAAAACAAATTTGACAAAAATAATAACAGTTAACCTTATACGTTAAATTTATTATAAATGATAATAATAAACGCAAATCTTAATAAGCCACACCTTTTCTTAATCAAAGTATTAATTATTATGTAAGGATGTTATAACGAATAACAACATCTAACGCATACCACCCAGTAATACGGAATTACAAGACTCACCACCACCGGCCTGGCTTCTCTCCGTCTGATGGAGCACTAACACACACTAAGACATCCTCTCCCGTGGGTTGAACAATATCAACTGAAACGAGACGCTGGTCAGCGCCTCGCTCGTCATCGAAGCCCGGCCCACAACAAACAAGGACCTAGCTTGACCAAGATCGTTTCCGGTTCCGCCATCTGGGATGTTCTGTAAACTTCGAGTGGTTACTGGACTGGCCGCTAAGCTTCGAGAGAGCTTGTCTTTTCTTTCTTTATTATAACCATATTTCATAGATGGGTCTTCTCGTGGGGTTTGACGCGGATGAACCACGAGTCAATTATATTTGTTTTAAAGGGGAATTCATGATTTACGTTATTACTGTTTGTGTACTTGTGGCGCGCTCTCATCTCCACTTAGTTCAGCTAAGTGATTACATCGATATTTCTACGAGTTTCAGGGAGGTTATTAAAATAAAGTATGCGCACTTTAATAGCGTGAATTATTGTATATATATTTAATTCAAATTTAGGTTATCATGTTAGGTTGTATAGTTTCTAACGGCGGTTTACGAAACATATTTATACACTTCAAAGTAAATTATAAAAGTAAATTGTCCATTGTTACTTAGTTATAGGATTCAACGACAATTGTTGAGACTTATATATTATAGATTAAACCACTTTATCTTACTATCCTTGTGTCTGCTTTGGCAGAGTACATTATTTATTATATATCGATATTTAAAGTAAATTTTAGCGTTTTGCAATTTCATGTATATAGTTTGAATCATCTTGAATTGATGTTTATCGCCAGACTACAAATTGGCTCTCTATGCCATTAGTGATATATATGATGTATCTTCATTACCTTTATACCTGACTTAATTAAAATAAAACTATGTTTTCTCTTGTGATCCCTTGGTTATTCTTTACACACGCTTCCGATTATATGTGGGTGTCACATTTAAACCGTTTTACATATAGTTATATTATAGCCGCTATGGTAAAATTAAATAAAGTATGGAATCGAACTATGCTCCCACAAAGTTATACACAGTCATAATAACTTTGAAGAAATAAATAAATTCACTTTTATAACTTAAATATGTCCAATGGATGAGATTTATCAATATTTATTTTTTGTCCACCCGAAAATAATATAAAATATTTTAAATTAGGATTGGGACCCTTAAATTACAGAAGTTTATTTAAAACTCAGCTTCTTACAAATAAAGTAATGTAACAATACAATGCTTTGTATTGCACAATTACTCCCCACCTAACCTAATATCACTAATAAAATTGCCAAGATACATACTACCCACCCCCAGAAATAACCTCCCAAAAAACCTATAATAGTATTCTTCTCTATTATAGCCCTATCTAGCCCCAACCATTACTCAAAGCCAGCATTCAGAAAAATCCATTATAAACAGTGTAGTTAAATAACTGTTCAAAACGTACCTTCGTCCAGATCCCCTGGCTACGTCGCTGGCGAGTCAAACGCACCAATAAACAAGAGTTGGGCAACAACATCTCGAAGAACGGCTCAACGGTCTACTCAGCCCGAACATTGGAAATAAACTAGCCAATGTTTACTTGACCCCCCTCTGCCAAATCAACTAACCCTGGTTTGCCGTCTGGCGGAGGGATATGAAAATGCCACGCCGAACTTTCAAGCTTGCACATTGGTAGAGAAATAGAATACTGCAGAGCAACAACGACGCGTCCAATCAGCGGCTGGGAAAACCTACGAAGTTGTGTCAGAATGACGTAATGGACTATTTGGGCGTAACTGAGTTGGAAGTGAAAACCCCTCCCCTTTGTATCCGTGTTTCTAGGCTCATTATAAAGAGGATTGTAAATTGTATACGAATGTTCACTTTTAGCCATCACTGCTCGTCGGGAAGGTGTAGGGAGCAGGATATATGGTTTATTGTAAATATGTAACGAGAATGTTCAAGTTCACTTTTAGCCATCACTGCTCGTCGGGAAGGTGTAGGGAGCAGGATAGATGGTTTATTGTAAATATGTAACGAGAATGTTCAGGTTCACTTTTAGCCATCACTGCTCGTCGGGAAGGTGTAGGGAGCAGGATAGATGGTTTATTGTAAAAATGTAATGGTAATGTTCAAGTTCACTTTGGCTATCACTGCTCGTCGGTCAGGTGAAGGGAGCAGGATGATAGATTGTTTATTGTAAATATGTAAAGTAAATGTTAACTTCACTTTAACTATCACTACTCGTAAGATTGTAAATTGTAAATATGTAGGATCATTTTAGGATTCACCGTAGAAATGTAGAAAGTTAGGGAAGAAAGTTTGAAAGTTATTTTGCCGCTATTTAAATGTAACTGTTAGGAAATAACGTTAAATGTAGAATCTAAGAAATGAACTTTTATCCTTGTTTATGTTATGTTCGTTTTACAAGAGTTAGTTAGGTCACGAAAGAGGGGCCTACATATATTAGCTAACATAATAGTTAACGTAAATGCTAATTGCGTAGACTTAGTAATTTTTATGTTTACTTAGATACCCTTATGTTGGGATCAAGTTGATTTAACTTTAATATATATTTGTAATATATAGAATTAACGTGAAGGAATTGAGTTCGGTATTTCATGAGAACATAGGTAAAACTTGTTGTTAATTTACTCTTTGAAAGACCTTAAGTCCTGTTTTTGGTTATGAGCAACCAGTCACAACGTTATGTTTGAAGGACCTTAAGTCCGACGCAAATATATCAATGTTTTCTTTCAGAATAGTAGCTATAGGATGTTTTAAAATAAGGCCGTCCTTTCCGTGTTTTGTTAATATTTTTGGCAATAAAAGAATATTTTGTTATAAACTTTTTCTATTTACAGTTGTTATTTTCCTTGTATTGTTACATCCTCTCTATCCTATAGTTTTAGGGGCCTTGTCTATAGGATCGGCGGAGGGTGTAATAGTAAAAATCTTTTAGAGTTAATCTGTTATTTAAATTACGTGTGTGGAATATAATAATTAATCATTAATAAATTTATAATTGGATATACACAGTAATGAAGATTATAGAAAAGGGGAGACTTGCTTTATTTTACCATGTAAAACCAATCAATGTGGGCAACAGTGCCCAAACAACTTTTGACCTGGTTAAACTTTTAATAGCTAAAAAAAATACCAGCCTGTATGTTAATTAGAGCAAACATAATTAATTAACTTAGAATATAAATATTAGTTATTGATTTTATCATTATCAGAACAATAAAGTAAAATTAATTCATTAAATCAAACCATTCGGGCATCGCTAAAAGACATAACCCCTCCCTCATCACTCCTTCCCAACAGTCAAGAAATAATTTAACGATTTAAGGCCTTCTCTAATTTAGGTGTTGGGCGTAGCTAGGCAAACTATCCTACAGTTATGTGTGGAGGAATATCATACCTCGCGGGCTCAGTGAATTATAAGTTGCTACCTTCCAATCTCGACGGAGTGTACTATATTAGTGTCAATATATGGATAGCCTGCAAGAGTAATAAGACGTAGTGCACAAAGAGAGGGGAAGGGGAAGGAATCCCAACCTAAGTTGTATCTCTGTGAGAGAACGCTCTTCTGGACGGGCTGGACTTTGGCCCGAGAGGTTTCAATTCAGTTCGAATCTTGCCAGAGTACTTTGCTGGGGTGGTTTTCCACATGATTCTACCTGTGATTCCACGCATCTATGAGTAAATTTACTTAATATCCACCATCATGTGTACTTAAATTTGTACCGATCTGTATGAGCAATAGGATGAGTGAAAATAAAAAAAAGGAAAGTTAAGAAAAGGGTTAGTTTGTTGTAAGAGTAAAATTGTTTTTACTAGTCCTTTATAACGATAAGATTGTTAATGTTTGTAAATTCTGAGCATAGGAGTTTCAAAACAATGCAGATTATGACTAATATAATGCTATTTTACCAAGGTTCGAAAACTAACACCCTGGATATCAAAATTTAAAAGTGGTATAGCAGAATCTTAAGGAAGCCACCTACCAGAGTGCTGAGATGCGTCTCATACGTTCAGAAACATTTCGCTGTATCATTAAAAACCTTAAATTCAAGTTATAAAATTTAGATGAAATATACGTAAAAGCTCGATTCTACGACCCCGGGAATAGCGTCCCTCTCGAAGTAACGACCCTTTTTTGGGGAACCGTGAAAAATATGGGAAAAAAAGGTTGAAAAGTTTAAGAAAATCGGCTGTAAAATGTGTTTGTTGCATTTATTTAGGTCGCTGCGTTGCAATTATCTTTATGAGCGCTGTATTACTAATAACTGGGGTGGGTCAGGTATAAAAAAAGACACCACCTCATCAATGCCAGCCAATATCACTGGACTCTGTCCACCCCCTCCCACAAGCAAGACAATGTTTCACCGCGCGTGACTGCCACTACATCACGCGCCAGGCTTGCTTTTACCATTGTTATTTCGATTCTCGATTTGGTTAATATTTTGGTTTGATTTTGTGAACAATTTTTGACGACCCATGCTATTGTTTAACCTTGTTATTTTGATTTGGTTACGTTTTTGGTTTGATTTTGTGAACAATTTTTGACAACCCATGCTATTGTTTAACATTGTTATTTTGATTTGATTACGTTTTTGGTTGGATTTTGTGAACGATTTTTGATGACCCACGCTATTTTGTCTAAAAAATGCCATTTTTTCGTATGAAGGTCAGGGGTGGAACAAAATCTGTTAAAATTCCAATAACGACCCCTTCGAAATAATGACCCTTTTCTAGGGAACCGTGAAAGGTCGTAGAATCGAGAGTTGACTGTGTACGTAAAAGGGAAAATAGTTCATATTTTCATTATTATTAATCGAGAAATGGCACATATGTAATGACGGGAATCATATTTAAATTTGATTTAATAAATAAAGTTAGCTATAATTAGTTCACAACCTAATTTTTTATTAAATTTGTGGGATCTTTTGGCTGTTTTTAAGCTTCAGAACTTTTCATAAGAAAGGGTGCACTGTGAGGATATGCCCATCCAAGTACGTAGTTCTCTAAGGAATAACGCAAAATTGTCATGCAAATGTTTGATGTTAACTGTAAAATAAAGTAGGTATAGAATATAAGCTTAATATTTCTTGAATTATTTAGACAGTGTGGCCTTAAGTTTTTTCAACAAGAGCTATTATATTTTTACTTTAACATATCTAGGGTACTAATTCAAACGTGGCTGTTTTTGACATTTTAAAAATATTTGTTCTCAAAGTGGGGTAAACAAACAAATTTTTTAGGACTATCGAAGCCTAATAGCACAATTTTGGCGAGATACATACTCATATTACATTATCCCTGGTTTCCCCGAGTGACGAATAACTTTTTAACTTATCAGAATTTAAACCATAATATCTAAATAAAAAAAAGGATGGTGATGGTTACAATAAAATACAATTAGAAAAATATACGGTCCACTTCAAATTAATTTACTCCTTTAAAAAGTTATTTTCTCTACTGAGTTGATATTCAGCCATAGCGCATAATAGTGAATTGTGCATGCCACTTAGTGCACAAGAAGTTGAAACGCACTATTTTCAATTAAAGCATTTATTATCAAATTTTACATAAGTAAATTTAACTGTAACTTCGTATGCATTATGAGTGGAGTTGAATATAGACAAACCTTGTACTTAAGACGTGACAGCCAATGAGAATGTGAGGGGAGATTTAGCTAATTAAATCACCAGAAGACACAGCAGACAGAAAATATTTTATATTCAAATTATAAACATTATTATAGTAGCGATACGTACTTATTTTTTAATTTTATCAGCGATATTTCTTTGTTTTAGCGTCAATAACTTTAAGTGTAAATACAAGTATGATTGAAAATAAATATGGTATACTTATTTTTACTGATTTTGAGAAGTAGGTCTACTCTAATATTCATTAAAATAATAAAAATTATAACTAAATGTAAATAAAAATTGATTTGTGTCACTACTTGAATAAGGTTAATTGTATGTTTCAAAATATACAGTTCAATTAATTAACTTGGTTTTCTGAGTAAATTCTTAATATAAGTATTTTAAACATCATATTTAACAAAGCATGCAAGTTAGGCCATTTTTTAAAGTAAAAAATAATCGATTTATGTGAGGCACCACTACGTTTCATATAAACAGTTGTATTTTTGTTATGAACTGTACATTGTAGCCATGCAATACTCACTATTAGCTATGCGTTATTAGTAGCTATAAACTTGGCGTAGAAAAATGTTTTTTATGACAACTTTAAAACATTAATTTTTCCTAAATGATGAATACTATAATATGCATTAATCTAATCTAATAGTGTATGTATATCTGCCAAGGAGATTTAAAATACTTCCCTTTGTGCTATAAATCTACACTAATATTTAAAGAGGAAAGATTTGATATTTTTTTTTGTAATGGATAATCTCAAAAACTACTGGACCGATTTTAAAAATTATTTCACCAATATAAAGCTACATTATCAGAAAGTAAAATAGATAATATTTTATTTTGAAAATTTAATTTAATCCTCATAAAAATGTCGATAGTCACTCATATTTTATGGTAGAGTTTATGATGATTTGTCAATATGTGTGTTGAAAATAATAATGCGGGGGGGG
>CABFVX010003832.1:0-22192 GCA_902151425.1 Timema shepardi | reverse complement strand
CACCTCTGACAAGACATCTTGTGAATGTGGGGAATGCCAGGCCCTCCACCGTGGTTCGGATTCTACGTTAAACTGTAGGTCCTCCATTTCATCTCACAATCATCCTACCATTACACATTAGCGTAAGTGCGTATAACCCGAACGGGTAGTAAGACTCGGTGATAATAATAATAATAATACAGTTTGGAATATTAATGAGGATTAAATTGAAAAAAAAAAGTGTCAAACTAAACCAGGGTTACAAACGACCGTAATTTTACTGCACACTCTCAAAGTGAGAGAAATTGTACCTCAGTCTATTTTTTTTCTCTCTCTCTTCCGCCTTCATCTTTCGTTTCCTAAAAATTGCTGGCCTTCATGCTAATTTAGTAAACCCCTCTATTATTATCACAAGTTCCTTCCCCCCCTCTCCCCCCTCTCCCTGCCTTCTTACTTGAAATATCACCATCTCTCTACTCCCACGACCTAGACGATTGTGTTCCTTTTGCATGTCTAACTCCATTAAGAGAGAAGGCTGAATTCATCTGGGGCGGCTGGGGGCGAGGAGGCCTTTGAAGCAAAGTCTGCCGCGTGGGCCCCTCAAGGCCCTCAATCCCAGGTTGGAGCAAAGTTATATACAGGCTGGGGCCTAAAAACTCCATAATCATCACTTTTAGTTTCTATTATTTAAAAATTGGGGTATTAAATGATAACATTTTAGACACCCAAATAACACCCACCACGCAAACTTATTGGATAACTTAATATAATATATTATAACAAATACTAAACAATCCACTGTAAAGCCTGGGCACATATTAATTGGAAAGCAGAGCGATTGCAGATAGCTATAGAACATATCTGATTCAGTCCTACCCAGAGTAGAACTGATTTTCACTAGAAACACATTAATGGCCTCCATTTTTGTGTAAATTTCAAACAAATACAATCATATAACAGCAGTGCATTAGTTTAAAATAACTTTATTTGATTCCAAATGAGAACTAAAATAAAATACAATTTAAGTACCCCCCACTCCCTCGTTATCAAGTTATTAAAATTACTTCAGTTGTGTTTGTGATTACTGTTTGTTAGTGCCGTAGGTTAGGGACCGAAGTTATTCTGTAAGTTGGTTCAGAATATGTAGTTTAAATAACTTTTTTATTTTAAAGTTAAACACGTCTAACAATACTTTGAGGATATCCGCATGATTTTACTAATATAATATAATAATATAGTTTGGCGTATAACTGTTAAAAGTCCTCATGTAGGGACAGTGGGAAATTATCTTGAGTAGGTGACATGGCGGTCTAGGGGTAAGGTGTCAAGACTTCTCTGCTGGGGGTCCGGGGTTCAATCCTCGGTCACGGCACGGATTTACCTGATTACCAAACCCCTTCCTTCACCTCTGACAAGACATCTTGTGAATGTGGGGAATGCCAGGCCTCCGCCGTGGTTCGGATTCTACGTTAAACTGTAGTATCACCCTACCGTTACACATTAGCGTAAGTGCGTATAACCCGAACGGGTAGTAAGACGCGGTGCTAATAATAATAATAATAATATCTTGAGTATATCCAACCGGATTCTCGCTTTGACCCCCCCGTTATGGGCAAACCAGATAGGATGAGACCGATGTCTTAGCCTGTGTGCCCGTCGGTGTGGGTGATACCTAATAGGTGAGCTAACACACTTAGTTATACTCCTGAAGACCAGGATTAGTCTTTGATCAGTACACCCGCAATGTGGATTTCAATCTTCTCTCCGAATGAATTAAGTTGAATATATTTAATACTTGCCATCTTAATTACTTTTATAATATTAGCTTGTTTGACATGGCTAATTACCATGAAGTGGCTGGTTGACATCACCATAACACTAAAACATACCAATAGGAAAAAAATAAAATATACCTTTTTTTTAGAACACCCTGTAGCGTATCTACTTCCCTTCACTCTATTAAAACCACAGCGCTGCGTTGAAACAAATCAATTAACTACATCCGCCATCTTCATGAAGAGATTTTAATTATCGCATGACTAATGTATATAAGAATATTTCAAAATGCAAATAGTAACAAGATTAATATTTCACACCGGGGCTAGACTTTAATGTTTAATGTATTATCTTACTCAATTTAAACTTAGATTGCGTTAAGTTTATTATAAAAAAGTACACTCTGTGTTAATTAAATATTTTTAGGTTAAAGTATAACTAAACACTTTATTAATGTATTTTTTAAGTAAATTACTTAAATACTGGAGTTATTATTATTATTATTATTATTATTAGCACCGCGTCTTACTACCCGTTCGGGTTATACGCACTTACGCTAATGTGTAATGGTAGGGTGATTGTGAGATGAAATGGAGGACCTACAGTTTAACGTGGAATCCGAACCACGGTGGAGGCCTGGGATTCCCCACATTCACAAGATGTCTTGTCAGAGGGGAAGGAAGGGGTTGGTAATCAGATAAATCTGTGCCGGGACCGAGGATTGAACCCCGGACCCCCAGCACAGAAGTCTGGCACCTTACCCCTAGACCACCAGGTCACCCTGGAGTTATTAACGGATCAATTTAATGAGTATAGAAAAAAGGTCATATTAGAGTATATGCACTCGAATCAGTTTGGAGAGAGAATAAGAGAACAACAGAATGAAATAATGTGTGTTGAACCAAACCTCAGTTGCTAAGGCTCTAGTCATGTGATCTGTAGCTGAACTTTTGATTGGTAGAATCAATACCTGTGACAATATAGTAAAATATAATCAAATTTGACTTAAACAAAATTACGTTTGTATTTTCTAAATGGCCCTTTGTTTGTAAGATGGATTGTAAGAGAGGTAGTGTTACCTTGACCTTGGTACCATTTCCTTCCTGAGCGCAGTGGACAGGTCTGAACCGGGTCCCGCCCCCGCAAGTGACAGAGCAGGGGCTCCAATCCTCCACAGCCCACCTGAGAACATTCAGAACAAAACGTTCGCCCAGTGTTACAGTCCATCTGAAACAATATAGTCGACTTTTACCAAGCCGGGATTCAATCTCAAGACTTTGAAGGAGTTTTTTTTTTGGTCTTCTTTAAAGGGCTTTGTTTTAACTCGAGAATTATTTAATTGCTTAAAACGAAGAGTTGGGTTGAGTAAGGTAGATTTATGGGAAATGCATCAGTATTATTATAATAAAGGGGGGATGGATTAACAGTCCCAATGATGAATTAATTGTATGAATAAAATCACGTTTTATTATTATTATTGTTATTATTATTATTATTATTATTATTATTATTAGCACCACGTGTTAGTACCCGTTCGGGTTATACACACTTACGCTTAATGTGTAATGGTAGGGTGATTGTGAGATGAAATGGAGGACCTACAGTTTAACGTGGAATCCGAACCACGGCGGAGGCCTGGCATCACGTTATAGTAGACTAGACCCTTGACCTGCCCATCACTGGTCAATAATCCAGTCTATTGAGAAATCAATACCTTAAATCACGTGATCACTTTAATGGGTCGTCCATAGCATAACCTCCTCAAAGAGACACCGTGGATTTTTTTTTCCAATGAGCTATAGTATCCACGGTTTGAACCCGTGGCTGTGGAGTCCTGGGCGAGTTATTTAGAGAGATGTGTCTCAAACTTGGACAACCGGTTGGTAGAGCGGTGAAGTGGTAAGTAAAAGATTCACTGTTCGAATCCCAATATGCACCCATTTATCATATTAATTGCCTTGTATTATTATTATTAATATTATTTAGCACCGCGTCTTACTACCCGTTCGGGTTATACGCTCTAAGTGCTAATTACTCTAATGGATCAGGAATTTGGGAAGGTTGAATTAGAGGAAGTGAACCCGCATTTGCGTGGAGGGAGAGAGGAAAACAATTTAGGAAAAACCACCCCCAGTTCACCTGACCGAGATTCGAACCTCGATCTCCCCGTCCTCAACAGTCGAGCTCAATACGACAAACACGTTAGCCAACTACGCCACCGAGGCGGGTTGCCTTGTAGAAAACAAACAAAATTTTTACTTGGATAAACACTTGAAAAAATAATAGGTGTAATCGGGGATTAAGTAAGGCAAAATGATCATTAGCTTAGACTAACCTAACATATTTCCAATAAGATGTAATGGATGCTTATAAACTAAGGTTATAATGCACTTTAAACCAAGATCACTAATGTTGTAAACAATAATAATGATGTTCCATAATACTCCACAGATTATTAGAAATTGTAGATTATGTGATAAAGAAATTCTCCCTTAATGTTATTTAATGTTGGACTTTTATAATCGATCTATAATATGTATCCATACACACTTTAGCTATAGGCTTGCCGGAAACACGAATCAAGACGGTTAATTTTATGAAACTCAATTCAACAGTTTATTTGTTGGCCGGACAATGCCCATATTTTTAAAGGGGATAACGAGATTGAGGAGGAGGTCATACTCTTTGTGGGTCGTGGTGAAGACTTCCCAGAGGGGTTAATTTTTTTTAAAATTAATATTAAATATATTTTAGGCTATTTAAAGTTAAAAAAAATATAAATGAGGTCTGTAGGTTTTACGGATTTATTTAAAGACTTCAATAAGCTATTAACCTAGGCATTGGGTAAGAATTTTAAAAAAACTCCTTTTATAGCATATTAATATTACTTTAGAGGGTAGAGAGGGTTCTGAGTCTCTACTTCTCTTGAACCTACCCCCGGTACGAACTTCTTGGTTACTAATAATAATAATAATAATAATAATAATAATATTTAGCACCGCGTCTTACTGCCCGTTCGGGTTATACGCTTTAAGTACTAATTACTATAATGGAATAGGAATTGGGAAGGGTGAATTATAGGAAGTGAACCCACACTTGCGTGGAGGGAGAGTGGAAAACAATTTAGGAAAAACCACCCCCAGTTCACCCGACTGAGATTCGAACCTCGATCTCCCCGTCCTCAGTGGTTGAGCTTCAACACGACTAGCGCGTTAGCCAACTACGCCACCGAGGCGGGTTTCTTTGTTACTGTTGTATCAGAAGGTGTCCGCGGCAATCAGGCGGTTCCTTTTCCGTTGACCGTCCATCAATTGGGCAACTCACCTGGCAGGATTGGGCAACTCACCTGGCAGAATTGGGCAACTCACCTAGCAGGATTGGGCAACTCACCTGGCAGAATTGGGCAACTCACCTGGCAGGATTGGGCAACTCACTTGGCAGGATTGGGCAACTCACCTAGCAGGATTGGGCAACTCACCTAGCAGGATTGGGCAACTCACTTGGCAGGATTGGGCCACTCACTCTGGCAGGATTGAGCAACTCACTCGGCAGGATTGGGCAACTCAGTTGGCAGGATTGGGCCACTCACTCGGCAGGATTGAGCAACTCATTTGGCAGGATTGGGCAACTCAGTTGGCAGGATTGGGCAACTCACTCGGCAGGATTGGGCCACTCGCTCGGCAGGATTGGGCCACTCGCTTGGGAGGATTGGGCAACTCACTTGGCAGGATTGGGAAACTCACTTGGCAGGATTGGGCCACTCACTCGGCAGGATTGGGCAACTCACTTGGCAAGATTGGGCAACTCAGTTGGCAGGATTGGGCAACTCACTCGGCAGGATTGGGCCACTCACTCGGCAGGATTGAGCAACTCACTTGGTCAGGATCGGGCAACTCACTTGTCAGGATTGGGCAACTCACTTGGCGGGGCAGCGGTGAGTGTTGCACTCGACCAGTTTGGGCTCAGGCCTCTGAGAGGCGTCACACAGCTGTTCCTCCACCTCCAGGCCTGACACCCTGCTGCGACAGACAGGCCGGGACATCTTGTAGCCTGGAACACGGTCGGGGCTGCTGTATCCGTGACAGACTAACCCTACATCGGCGACTATTTGGTTTCTATCACATGTACCACGTTTTACCACCCGTCCAGGAAATTAGCGTGCATACACTTATAAGGTAGGGAAGAGGAAGGCAAAATTGGAAAGTAAGTGCATCCGAATTTGTGTGGTAGGAGGATTTGAAAAGAATTATAAGAAACCTTAATACTAAGATTTTAACCTTGACCGTCACGTAACCTGATATATAGATTACACTGGATATCATCTCTGCGGGAACTGCATGCCTACTATTGGGAAACAGCGTTGTCATTTTATTATTATTATTATTAGCACTGCGTCTTACTACCCATTCGGGTTATACGCACCTACGCTAATGTGTAATGGTAGGGTGATTGTGAGATGAAATGGAGGACCTACAGTTTAACGTGGAATCCGAACCACGGTGGAGGCCTGGCATTCCCCACATTCACAAGATGTCTTGTCAGAGGTGAGGAAGGGTTTGGTAATCAGAGTCATTTTATTGTTTACGTGTTGTAAATCTTCCTCTAAATAAGATAAAAGTTTCACAACGCTGATTTGTCTATATTGCCAGTAGCTACTTCTCACCCTAGCACACCATCTTCAGACACAACTGAAAGTGAGGAGATTTGGCAACAGTTAACTGAGAGAGAGAGAGAGAGAGAGAGAGAGCGCGAAGATAACGCTTTTCTCCATTAGACTTGTTGTCACTCAGAGATAATATTGCGTATAGACTATGTTTATACCTATAACCCCATGGGTATTGCATCGCAATACTGGTCACATTGTTTAAGGTGTTATATTCTCAATACAGACCTACTGGATTTCCTTCAACGAGGATGTCAAGGTTTGAATCTTGTGCACATCCTATTAACTAGTCTACTTATCCCTACTAGTTAAATTGAGTCTATATTAGCCATAGAGTTAAATTAACTTATAAGTAAAATAATAATAGTATTTAGCACCGCGTCTTACTACCCATTCGGGTTATACGCTTTAAGTACTAGTTACTCTAATGGATTAGGAATTGTGGAAGGTTGAATTAGAGGAAATGAACCCGCATTTGCGTGAAGGGAGAGTGGAAAACCATTTAGGAAAAACCACCCCCAGTTCACCCAACCGAGCTTCGAACCTCGATCTCCTCGTCCTCAGCAGTCGAGCTCAACACGACAAGCGCGTTAGCCAACTACGCCACCGAGGCGGGTTATAAGTAAAAAAAACCCTTACCCCCTCCACAGGTAACGGAACAAAGAGAGCTGGGTGCCTCCTCCCAGTGGTACAGAGGCTGGGCGCAAGATGAACCATCTCCTCCACACACCCCGCACTCGTCCACCTTCTTCAAAGATCCTATTCGTAGGTCACACCCTACTCTCTGAAACAGTAAGCAGTACATCCTATTTATTCTGAGTATTAAAAAAAAAGTTCTAATCCAAGCGTTGTATCAAACCACAATTATTTAAAAGGTAACTTAATTAGTGAGCGTACAATTAGTTCCAAATACCGAACTTAGGATCGAGATTTATATTATGTGGGGCAGTAGCACTAGATTCTGTTAAAAAAAGGGTGGGGGGTTGTTTATTTTATACATTCCCTGGAATTCAACTTAGGTCATCTTGTAATGTAACAGAAATCTCTAACTATTTATTTTTGTCAGTTGCACTGTGCCTAGTATCAAAATAAGTTACAGGCATCAAAACTCTCACCTTCAATCGCATCTGATTCTTTTTTGCAAGAAATTCAAGCCTTATCACAAACAGTAGTTTTAATGGAGTGTCAGCCTATTTAGTGGGATGCACGGCATAGATTTATCAATTAAAAGTCAGTTCCGGAAATAAATTACGATTATTAACCCAACTAGAACTGTATGGAATGAATAAAGGGAAAATTTTCTGCGATGAGCTAATGTAATATCCTTTACCTCGACACTTTAAAATGTAAAGAACTTCAGTATTTAACATCACCAATTTTCTAACCTGACACTTTGATTTTAAAGAATATATATTATATGCATATATATATATATATATCACCCAGTAACATATTTCATATTCTCTAAAGACTGAACCCCAGTATTATTTGACTCCTGAATAGCCGGTATTCATTCCAGATGGATAAAGGCATCATCCAACTTCACCAAAAGGTCATTTCAAGCGACATTGGTTTTGATGCACATGCTCCGACTTTCTTGATGACTCTAAATACTCGTGATTCCTCTTGTCTGCTAGCTTCTACCTAATAGCTCCTTGGTATTCGTAATGATCGATCACGGAGAGAAAAAAAAATGTCTCCCCTAACAGTTTCCGTTGATTCACATGCCAAGGTGCAAGGCGGCATCTGGTCCTCTCCTAACTCTTGTCAACCGGCTGAACTATCATCTTATTATATGTCCAGCCCCTGGTATTCTTTCTCAAATAAGGATGGCCAATGTCTATCTTTTGAAATAATAATAGCCTTTGTTTATCTGGCGAAGTTAAGGCGTTAGCCTTCTCTTACACTTAACCAGTGTTGAATACAACATACACTATTACATTTATTAAAATACAATTTAATAAATAAATATTCAAATAAGTAGGAAAACATTCACAAGCTCATTCACACACGCTCATATGAAGCCCAAGTAGTTTCAAGAACTCAGTTTAGCTTGTTAGACAAGATAAATTGCTTAACCGCACGCTTGAAGGGGAGTCTAGATGATAGATGACGAGTAGAGTTATCTAGTTTGTTCCAAGCCTGTCATGCCAGGACAGTGAATGAACGAGCATATGTTTGAGATATATGTATCGGAATAGACATATGTAGAGTAGATTCTGATCTAGTAGCTCGGCTGTGTTTATCTTTCAGAAATAGGAACCGTGAGGAGAGGTATTGAGGCTGAGACGTTGATAATATTTTGGGAAGCAATACTAATAAATGTAGCCTTCGCCTTTGAAATATTCTTAGCCAAACGAGTTTGTTAAAATACTTATACATATGGTCATGCCGTTTTAAGTTAAATATGTATCGAACACGTGTGTTTTGTAGTCGTTCTGCTAGATCGTCTCTTAAGTCATTGTATACGTCACAGTAGTCGAAGTGTAGCGTTATTAAGCTCTGGACAAGGATAAGTCGTACATTTTCTGGGAGAATATTCTTTATTCTTCTCAGTGAATGTAAGCAGGCATACACTTTCTTGCAAATCGAAGTTACTTGATCTGTCCAATTAAGGTTTTCATCAATAATCACACCAAGGTTTTTAGCAATTGTTGTCAGTTTGTACTGTGGCTACTCCTAATCGTATGTCAGTCAGTAGGGAACGGTCCACATTCAGTAGTAGTCTGCTTGTTCCTATAAGAATGGCTTGAATTTTATCAGGGTTCAATTTAAGACCTTTTTTTATCAGACCAAGCATTTATTTTAGCTAGTCAATATTAATTCGTTGTATGGCTGTATTATTGAAGAACGGTCGGTGGAAATATATATTTGAAGGTCGTCTGCATACGTGTGATATTTACAGTATGACATTGAAGAAGTGATATCGTTCACATATAGAGAAAAAAGCAATGGCCCTAAAACTGAGCCTTGTGGAAAGCCAGCCTCAACTGGGCGCCATGTTGAGAACGTGTTGCCTATCATAACCCTTTGCTCGTGACCCTGCAAATATGATCTCGTCCACTGTATACCGCCTGGACCTACCTCAATCTGTCTCACCTGGCACTTTCCATTGATGCACATGTCCAAGCTCCCAGGACGGCATCTGGTCCCGTCCTGCACCTTTTCCGCCAGCTGGACAACCACTTCCTCGGACTCTTCACTGCCCGGTATTCTTCCTCTGCAAGTGAGGGCACACGGCTCGCTGTCCTCGTAGTGAGGGGACCACTGCAACTCGGTGCCGTCGTAAGGGATCTCGCTGTAGGCCGAGCATTGCTGGTCTCGAAACTCACCAGTCTCTGGACAAGGCTGAATCAGACAAGACCACCAGCACCATCATGACAAGGTGTTCCTTGGATAATAGTTTTATACAACGTGCACATAATTTGTTTCCTCTATTTAGGTGAACTTTTCAACACAGTTACAACACTTTGATCGTAACAGATTATGATGACATTTTACAAAAAGGCTTAATTCGTAACGGTGACCTGGTGGTCTAGGGGTAAGGTGTCAGACTTCTGTGCTGGTGGCCGGGGTTCAATCCTCGGTCCCGGCACAGATTTATCTGATTACCAAACCCTTCCTTCACCTCTGACAAGACATCTTGTGAATGTGAGGAATGCCAGGCCTCCACCGTGGTTCGGATTCCACGTTAAACTGTAGATCCTCCATTTCATCTCACAATCACCCTACCATTACACATTAGCATAAGTGCGTATAACCCGAGCGGGTAGTAAGACGCGGTGCTAGTAATAATAACTTAATTGGTTGCTTTGCTTGAACACTATAGTAAGTCATGTTTGTATGGAAATAGTGATTTTATTTGTGTTTCATGTGAATAGGTTCACAATTGATTTTTAATATATCTCCACAAACTATGATAACAATTTTACTAACTCTATTAGAGGAATTAATTAACTAACTTAATTTAAACGTACAATAATATTATGTACGCTGTATTAGATACATGCATCATAATTTGAGCTTTCCGCTATCATTTTAAAGACAATTAATACAAAACATGAAATTTAAGGAAACGACTCGGCATTAACCCAAGTGACACGCAACCAGAATTTGGACCCCAGCTTTCAAAGTTATTGTGAGGTCGATACGGTTAAGAATTTTCTTATATTAACATTTATTTAAATGATCAAATCTAATATCCGTGCAACCCGCAACAGCGGTAACATGAACCTAGGCCACAGAGAAGGAAAGAACAGAGCCACAGTCCCTAGGCCACAGAGAAGGAAAGAACAGAGCCACAGTCCCTAGGCCACAGAGAAGGAAAGAACAGGGCCACAGTCCCTAGGTTAAACGTGTTGCACTCCTTTTAGAGGCTTTACTCCCTCAACGTTGGGATCGCTAGGTGCGACCCCCAGTGACTACAGCGCAATCAAGTGAGCATTTATTAAACGACTCACTTTAAACTCTAATGTACTAGAAGGTAGAAACAAAATATGAGCTCCTCGAGTTAACCTGTCGGCTGGCGGTCCCCGACCAAGCTTCGGGTAGCACCCTCCCCAGTCTCTACAACCCCCATCCTCCCCCTTAGTAACATATTCCTGCCACACAAATAGGTTTACTCTGACTGCACATCACAATAAAAACTTGAAACACAATGGACCCTTTTTTTTAAACTAAGGGACTGGCTGTCGACTGTAATTATTTGCTAAGGAGCACTGAGGAGAATTTTCGAGGTCTAGAGATACCAATTTATTTAAAAAGTGGTTAGATATTTTTAAAATATTGTTTTCACCAAAATGAGGGTGAAAGTTCTGACCGGTTAAATAGTTTACATTTTAATTATAAAGTGTATTTTAAATGTGTGATATCTTATATAGAACCGTATAGAACAATCCTACAAATTGTGAACCTATCAAAACATGACTATTTGATAGAGGAAGGCTAGACACCATACCGCGTGGCCACCAATGCAGGTTTATAATATCTATTTGATGCTATGTATTAAAAATATTAATGTATACTTGAATTAATTTAAAAACTGGTATTTTCCCGGTGTAAGTAAAAATTCCCAGACTCAAGTACTTAAAGTTAAAACAAAAATTTCGTATAGTTTTAAATAGTTCTAATGGTTTTTATTATTTAAAATTACGTAGTAAACACCAAAGTTAAACTATTGTATTTTGTGTGAGTAGGCCTATATGATCGCAGGCCGGGTAGTAATATAAATAATTGCAGGCAAACGGGCCGGTCAGCTGTGTCTCGCGGGCCGTTAGTTTGTGAATCCTGCCTTATCATTCGAAAGGGGGTTCTATCTTTTAATAAGAGTTAAATTAGTTTGAAAGTTTAATTAATCATATAGTATAAATAATATTATGTACAGTTTATTGAATCAATTATTCAACATATTAGATACAAGTACCCTACACTCCATTTATCTTAAAACTTAGCAAGCTTTCTTTTTATGAATTACTAGCAATCCCACATGGCGTTGCACGTGACCCACTTTGGCATAAGAATTATATAAGCACGCACCGCCCCCCACCCCCCTCCCCTCATGGTGCCCGTACCTCTGAAACGTAATTCTAAAACGGATGAAAAATATTTTCTTCAAAGATTTGATTAAAACAGACTAATTAAATAGATAATTGAAAAATTAAAAATCCTGCTTCAAGGTGCAATAGGACCACCATTCGTCCACCTATGTTAAAAATTTCAGATCTCTGCGTGCCGTAGATTTAGCTGGGCATCGCGCGCGCGCGCGCGCACACGCACACACACACACACACACACACACACACACACAGACAAACACTTCCCTTTATTATCATAAACTATGATGTTACATTAGGGTTTATAAAATACGGCTGTAGTCTAGTCTAGTCCATTAAAGTATTGATGTCACCTTTCGGGGTAAGCCGATTGTTGGCTACAAATATATTATTTTTATACGTGAAATACAAAATAAATAGGTATATCAAAATGATTTACTATTTAATATATTTTGTTATTAAATGAATGGTATGTTAAATATAAACTAATGGTATTTTAAATATAAACTAAGGAGTATGAAAATACACATACAATTTTAACGTTATTTTATCATAACAAATTAAGATTATATACTTATTTGTTTTAGCGTTCACTCTTTTAAATATGTAGCTGGCTATCTTGCATACAAGATAGAATGGAAATTTCACTGTAAGCTCTGCATGAATACATTAACAAAGTGTGATGCCAACATGGAGTCATGGCATGATTATCCAATTTTTCATAGAGCATATCTCAATAAAGGGCATGATGACTTAAGGAATTTAAAATCCCCTACAGATATGTTCACACACATATCCTAGAAACAATTATTGAGTAATCTCCTTATGTACAACACAAATAAGGTATTATACATATAATGTTAGGAAAGGCATTGAAGAAAATAAGGATAATATAGTTTCATTGGCTTAAACAATGCTAATTACAAGCTCTTTTGCACAAAGCCACCTCCTCTAAGTTAGAATCCCCAATCACTTGCTGTGGACTGCAAAGGAGAATATTTAATGTTTAGGGAAACCGACGCAGAAAATATGGAACGTATTACACCAATAATCTCATCTCATTAAGTGAAATTCGGAGAGTTAAGTACTTGTGACTTTAAGCTGATTTGGATCCAAACTAACTGTAAAAAATAATTTTCTTTTTACATATTTCTATCAATCTAGACTTTGTCTCAAAAGTAATATTTGTAGCGTGTTCCATTTTGAAGCGTTGAAATAATGTAAGGATTTATAAGTAGTTTTAATGTTGAATGATGGTGATTGTTTTACAAACAAAACCAGCTGTTTGGCTTAAGCTTTATGTTAATAACTTTGGCTTTTAAATAGTAGGCTTGGATAGTAGGTATGTTTCAATAAAACACTTTAGTTGTTAAAGCGTGTAAAAGCTCAAATATGTACCGGTATCTAACTAAAAACTCTTCATAAGACTATAGAACTATAGTTGATAGATTAAAATTAAATAACAATAGTAAGTAATGGAACATTATGACTGTATTAACTCAAAAACCTACATAAGTGGCCAATGTAATATTTACTCTTTTTTGTTTCTTAAATTGTGATTATTTTACTCCATAGTATCATTGAGACTTTAATGAAAGTAGTTTTAAGAATGTGTAGAAATGTGTTTGTACCATTGAAGCGTATAAGACTATGAATTGTGCGCATATTTACGTAAATAGACAATTTTTAATTTCTCTCGACACCTTGAAGAGAAAAGTACTTTTCTTGTAAAAAAAAAGTCGAAATTTTGATAACTGTCAACCCCCCGAAACTGAAAAGATTTTTTTTGCGATGCCGTCTGCCTGTGTATCTTAGCCTAGATCCAATACCATTTTACTGATCAGGATAAAACTTAGTATATATGGTTTTTATAAGGTTCTCCCGATGAGTTTTTTGAGTTAGATCTTACCCTAAAATTGAGGGTAGTTTACTGAAGGTAAACAAAGAGAGAGAGCAAGCTATCTCGAAATCCGCTGTAAAGAGTTTTATTAAATTTAGTACCAGGGCATTGTTAATCATTATAAACTAAATTGCCTTTCTAATCATACATGAACATAATTTTAAGGTTAATTACCATAGGTGGATCGTACCAATTTTAATAATATCTTCGCAAGTATTTGAGACACGAAATAACTCATTATTGTAAGGTTGTAACAAAAATTAAAATTAAAAAAATCCTTCACCTAAAATATATTTTTATAAAACCAATAGGGGGGTGTCCATAAATTACGTAAGGATTTTTTCATTATTTCAACCCCCGTACCCCCCAAATATCCCTACTTAAGTTATCGTAATATTTTTCGTTCCCCCCTCTTTCCTTACCTATCTTAAGTAATTTTCTTACGATTTGGTAAATTATATTATTTTAGACAAAAGGATTGGTGAGGTGAAATTATAGAATACTTATCGCAGTAAAATTAGGTGTAATACATCATATATAAATGCCAATAAATGTATAACTGTGTGCGTCTAAATGCTACACTTCAGCGCCATCTGTAGTCGATAGGTGCAACCTTTTCGACAGCGCGTCTGTAAAAGTGTTTTGTTTTTTTTAGATTTTGTCTCACCATAAATATTAATAAAATCCTTAGTTAAGATGGATTCTGCCCACCCCCACGAAAACGAAAGAAATTACTAATCACTCCCACCCAAAAAAAATCCTTACGAAATTCTTGAATGGTCCCTAGCTATTGGCAATTTTTTTTAAATTGAAGTATCATATAACGGTAGTTTATTTTTATGCTTTTTGATGTAAATATGTAAAATTTGTAAGATATGAATAATGAACAATACGTTTATTTCATTTATGCCTCTTGGTGGAATGTGATGCTCTTATTTTTCCATTATGTTTATGCAAAGATGTATATTATCTGATTTCCCAAATCTTACGAGTTTTAAGTAAATGTTTCCATTTTTAGACAAAGGAGAGAAAGTTTGTGTGGTGGACCATACCATTTATTTACTGAGGTAGGCCTAGTTATTAGCCTTAATAATATGGACACAAGTTACTATTATACAACTTATAAACTTGTTTGCAATTTAGTCTTTTTTTTAAAACACTATTTATAACTTAGTGGATACCAAAACTGATATCATAGAAGAATCATCAATTGAAAACATTTATCTAAAGTTAATTTCGGCCAAATAGTCCATTTCAACTGCTATTTAAGAATAATATATCTAAATATTAGAAGTATAAAGCACAAATATAAGGATGTATTATATTTTCTCTCTTATATTAAATTAAATATTTATTTAATAATATTAACACGAGTGTGGATATACGGGAATGAGTCATTATTGCTTACAATTCCAAACCACAGGGCCAATTTTACCTGTAGGAACAATAAATTAGGTGGGGGAGTTTGTGGTTTTGTTAGAAGATCTTAATGGTTTCAAACATGGACATTTGCAATTTTTAGTAAAGGTTCCTTATTGGCTATAGACCAGAGATAAGACCAAATTTTGTGAAATTCATCAACCCTTAAGAGATGATAAAGAGGGTTCAAAAGTTTTCAAAATCCACTGAGCATGCATTTTTTGAACTAGTGGGACATAGAGACTTGAAATTTAAATTGAATGTTTCTTTTTAGAATTGGGTGAGAAATCTTTAAGGTTTTTCAAATTTAATCGCTCTAAAGGAATATAAAGGGAGAAAAAAGAGGCAGTAAATTCTATGTCCTTCAATCAAGTTGAAATTTGATATATGGGGGGTTTATCGGGTCGCAAAAAATTAATATGAAATTAATTTATGTACGGCATCCACACGATGGATCCCGAGGTGCGTTGGTAAACATATGTGCTCAAGACTACCAAAACTAATATAAATAAATACTCTCCAGGGTGATAGAAGAGTGAAATTTTGCAGACAACCAATGGGACCACTCCAAATAATTATAAAACTATGAACACTTTTGTTTAATAAGTGAGACCCTGAGATATAAGCAAGGGGATATAAACAGAATAAAAACCTTTTATGTGTGCTAGCAAACTTAAATTTGACAGTCGCTTAAGACAACTCCAAATAACCAAATAAGTCTTAAAAATGGAGATTTCTAAATTATAGTTAGAAAAATGAGCTGAAATATCTACAAAACTAATAGAAACAACTAATTCCCAGTGTGGGAGATAATTGAAATGTATAATTAAGGTAAAGGAACATGTCGAATTACTGTAAGTCTGTACATTTTTAATTTAAAATGGGACCCCGGGAAATAGGGAGGTGGAGGAGGTAAAGGGGTTATAAAAATAAAAACAACTTTCAGCTGTGATAGAATATTTAAGTTTGGCAAGTCGGTATAATGACCTTTCAAAATAACCAAATGAGTCTTAATATTGAAATTTCTAGGTGGGAGTTTAAGAAATGGTAGGGAAAGGGGAAGTCCACATACATTTACGAAAACTAATACATTCAACTACTCTGAGGGGTAGATAACTTAAATGATTAGGTATACGGACCACTCTAAATGAACAAATAAAATGTGAAATTTTTAAACTTTAGCTATGGAAAATGGGGGAGGGGAGAGCTAAAGCTAGAAATAACTTTTGAGATGAGGTTAGAAATTAAAATTTGAAAGATAGGTAGAAATAAAACTCCAGATATCCAAATGAATGTTATAATTTAATATTTTCCAAAGGGGGTTGGAAAAGTGAGTTGAGTGGTTAAAAACTTACAAAACTATTTGAAACAACCTCTTCTTAGTGTGGTATAAAACTAAAATTCTGCATATAGGCAAAGATATCGCTCCAAATAACTATAAAAATACAAAGATTTTAACGTGTATAATGGGAGTCCAGGAAATAAAGGCGAGTTTATAAAACTAATTAATTATGATTAAAAGTCTAAATTTTGCATGATGGTAGAGGTACGGCTTCAGATAACCAAATAAGTCTTAAATTTGAGATTTTTTGAATTGGGAGTCATAGAAATTGGGAGGGGGAAGCTAAAATTTTCAAAACCAGTGAATAAACTACTTTTATGTGTGGTATAAAACTGGAATTTTAAAACAGAGATTGGGACCACCAAAATTAACTATAAAGTCTCAACACTTTACATTTTAAAATCAAACTACAGGAAATAGCGAGCAAAGGGTGGGGGAGGGGAAAGGAGTGTACTAGTAGGAGGTAGAGAACTTAAAATCTGTCAGGAATGTCGAGGGATAACTTCAAATAACCATAAATACATTTTAAATACTAATTATTTCTAAGTAGAAATAAGCTTGAAATTTCTCCATGTAATTTAATAATAAAACAGGATTGAGTCGCTAGACAGGGATACATTGTTCACGTTAATTCATTAAAAAAAATTCTCATCTAATGCCGCTATGCTCATTACAGATATTCCATCAACCGGTTATAACACCAAGTGAAGAAAATTAAGCTATATATTTCTACTGGAGCGATATTTATTTATTTTGGCCAAATAAAATTTGATAAAAAAAAAGTGCAAAACATTGACATTTTCTCGCGTTTCCTACACTCTCGAACAAGTGGAATTTCAAAATTGAAGCCCAGGAAATGGTAGCGCTTAAAATGTATACAACCAAAATACATTCTTTACGATGTGGTTAGGTTGACATTTGGTAGCCACGTAAAATATCATATAAAATAACCAAATAAGTCTTAAAATTTTAAATTAGAATTGTGGAAGCTAAGGAGGGTAAGGGGGACAGAGAGGTTTAGAAATGAGAGTAAAATGCCATCTTTATAAAGAAAATATACTTTTATGCACGAAAGAATATTTAAATTGGTCAATTTGATAAAAGGACCATCCCACATAACCATAATTGTTAGAAGGTTTGGAATTAGAAAATTTATTGCTGGGAAATGGGAGGGGCCTCTAAAATTCCCTAAGCTATACAAACTCGATATATTCCAAATGCGGGTACACTTTATACTAATTAAACCTCCCTAATCCCTAACACAATAGCGTAATTGGTAGTACATAAGCGTATAGCTCGAACGAATATTAAGGCACAATGCTAACAAAAATAACAAAATAGAAAATGTTTTTGAGGTTGACCACAAAAAAATCTACTTACTAAAAGGCTATATCTATAAAAATTGGATTGTAGTAAGATCATTGTAACATTACATTTTTAAAGGCAGAGAAAAAAAGTTTATACTAAAAGTAAATCAACACACAAACTAAAGACTATCTTAAAGTGGCTATTTACAAATACATAGCTGTTATCGCTTATCTAGGAGCGACATAACAATTAAAATAAACCAATTCAGGTGACATAACTTGGTGACCATGATTCTCTTTGGGTAATAATGATGCTTCATACTTAATATGTTTCTGTAAAATAATCTAGTATTTAATTTATGCTCGTTGGTGAAATGCTATTTTTTCAAACATGTTTCTATGATCGTGCTTGGGAAAATTTGCATTGTCAATGGGGTGCAACGGCCGCCCTGCAATTGGAGACTAGGTAATATTTTCCTTCTAAGATGTTTTATTTATTAATCACCATAACTGGGTTGTGATTGCCATGGTTAGCTTAGAATTGTACACGAAGGAACTTTCAAAATTATAACAGTTGGATTTTCATCAATAAAGCAAGGATGTTATTGATAAATTCATCAAAGCTCGAATTAGTATATTACGAAATCAAAATGACCAGCATATTATGAAATATATCAATGTCCAAATTTGTTTGACAAATATTTTAATCAAATTTCTGTTAAATCTTATTTCTGTATTATTACTGTATTGATTTTTTGATGATATTGATTATAATTTTAGCTTAAAACCTATCCAAACTATATATTTAGAACTTTTTTCTTAACTTTAGTAGATCATTTTATACAAAACGCTTAATAACTATAGCTGTGATTAAAAAAATATTTGGTTATAGTTAAAGTATGTTTTTCATATAGATTGTATTGGCAACAATTTTACTCACTTTATTAAACTCTTTTGTTGTGATATAAATATTTATTTTTTAAGAAAATCTGCAATTATTAAGTGTATGAAAATATTGTTCTATTATAGTAAAATAATCTTATACCTAAAGAACTTTAAGTGTGAATTTTTCAAAATACTTATTTCTATTCCCTTTTACTAAAATTAAGAGATATTTAATTTTCCATACAGACAAGAGAAGGTGTTGGACAAGTGTAATTGGACAACACATTATGAGATTTGGCTGGGTGATCCTAAAAGCGTGTTTAGGGAGATAAGCTTCATTTTTAAAATTGATTTTATTATAAACTGATTTAAAACCAGTTTTATTAACTCCCATTGCTCATTAATATTAAGTAATAGTGATACTTAGTACCACGTCTTACTACCCGTTCGGTTTATACGCTTATGGGTTAGGATTTGAGATGGTTGTGTATAGAGGACGTGAACCCATATTTGTGTGGAGGGAGAGTGGAAAACCACTTAGGAAAAACCACCCTAGTTCATCCGAGCGAGATTCGAACCTTGGTCTCCCCGTCCTCGGCAGTCTAGCTCAACACGAAACTAGAGCGTTAGCTAACTATGCCAACGAGGCGGGTATTAGTATAAGATAATGTTGTATATAATCATTCCAGTGTTAAGGGGTTTTTG
Source organism: Timema shepardi (assembly GCA_902151425.1). NCBI lineage: Eukaryota > Metazoa > Arthropoda > Insecta > Phasmatodea > Timematidae > Timema > Timema shepardi. Next base: position 2,664 of record CABFVX010003832.1, on the reverse strand, counting down.
CCGATACCAAATATATACTTAGGAAACTCTTCTCATTGTATTTTCCATGCTTTTAACTTTATTTTTTTTAGTTATTAAAGTAGCATATCACTTGTATATTTTGTTTGTATTAATTTGACAAAAAAAAGTAAAAATAAATGCAACCTTTACAAGATAAGTATTTTATTTAAATTACTGATATATTTTGTGTGCTAGGTTTTACTTCTCATTACAACTATCCGCGTATTTACTCCAATGGATAAGGAATGAGGAAGGTAAAATTTTTGGGAAATGTGCTCGTATTTCCGTTGAAGGAGAATTATAAGCATATTAGGAAAAAACACTCACAGTACACCCGATCGGGATTAGAACACTGATATCCCAGTTATTTGAAGTTCAGTCTAATGAAAAAGTGAATCCTAAAGAATTGAGACCGCAGAAGCTGGTCACAAATTATTTAATAATTCATTTACTGCGTGTCGCTTATATTTAAACACTGAGAAACATACAGTAGCCCCATGGCTTCTTTGGTGGTGACTGACAGCTCACAGCTGACTTCTGATGGCTTTGAAAAGTTAGCAGACCAAATGATGTATCCCTACGCCGAACCATATGGTCTGCAAAAACATGTGTTTAGCAGCTGTCACTTCTGACACTGACTTCTACCTAAATGTGGACCGTCAGAAGTGAGCTATGAGCTGTCAGTCAGCACCAAAGAAGCCACGGGGCTACTGTAGTTAGACTTTTCAGTGATGGATAGGTAGGGGCTCCATTCCTCACCAGCTATACTGATGTGGTCTTTAATCAATGGTTTCCCACGCTTTCTAAACTTAAATACGTATATATATATATATATATTTATTATCTCTTAAATTCATCCTACTCGTCCTTGCTCCATTAGTGTAGGCCTATACATGTGGATAGCCTTGATTTTATTTAGACGTTATGTATTACATAAACAACCAAAAACCAATGTAGTTCCACTTGCCAAAACACCTTCTATCTTTTTTTCTCATAAAATCGTTTAGTGAACTACAAATTTCTATAACCTCACCGGTTATCGAACCAAGTAAATAATAACATTCTTCCAGTGGCGGCTCGTGTATAGGAACTGCGGAACTGCAACACCCCCTATTTCCACTTAATATTATCAATAACATTTAATATAATGAGTCCTTTTTTCTTTAATTCTTTCTTTATTTTATTTATCAGTACTTCAGTAGCCATCTCCCAGTTTATGAAAAAGACACAAAAATCTTTGTATGGAACTGTGCGCTTCACAGTGCCATCGACGTGGTGTTTGACTGTTATGCGCATGCGCACATAGGTGGGGAGTGGATAAGAAGGCAGGACTGACAGGTAGAGAGAGCACTGTTGCTCTCGAAATGCCGGCTCTGGCGTGATGGTGGAAGGAAGTTTTTTTTACTCAGCGTGTGTTGTGCTTAAAAACCTTGAACCATATTCGTGAATGTGATAAAGTGTAGAAGAGTGTAGAGTTAGATTAGTATTCTGCTTCCAGCTATTCTATTTGATTCATTTTTTTTTCGGTTCTTTTATTTAACAGAAAGACAAAATGCGCTTGCAATACTTTTAATGAAGAAAAATTTCCTCGATTTTCATCCAGAGATCAAGGAGAAAATTATTTAACTTTTTGCGCAAATTAAAACAAGAATAATGTATTTCATTTTTAAATGAATAGATCAAGCTTGAACTTCAACAATTTAAGTTAAAGTAAGTGAAAAATATAGTTGTTTTTTTGTTAAGATTTTATCAAGTTCCTGAATAAATTTTCTTTTTATACAATTTTTTTTTTCCTTTTACATGGTTTTAAAACAAAGGCTAAACATTTTCTGGAGCAGCACCCCCACTAATTTCTGCTACGAGCCACCACTGAATTCTTCCCAAGCTATATATTAACCAGAGGTATTCGGTTAACGTCTAAAGGTGAGAGACTTGCAGCTCTCTTTCGCGCCCGATCTCAACGATCGTTTTACCCCCCGGGTATGTTAGTGACCTGTCACTTTGTGTCCACCCTCCAGTGTGGAAGATCGAGGAAAACTGGTGGTTTCAAAAAACCCTCATGAAGGCTGAATCGACCACAACGAAACGAACAAAAGTGGCCCAACGAGATTTTCTGGTGTCCCCTGGCAATAGTAAAAACCCAGGCACAAAATTCCATCAAAGTACGATAAAAAAAAAACCTCCCTACAACTCCCAGAGGCTATTTTTGGTTTGGTCGTCTTAAAAAAAAGAAAAAAAGAAAAATAGAATTGGTTCCTCTAGTACAAACGAAGAAACAAACAAGGACCGCGAAGGGATAATGGGTGCCGCGAGGTATGTTTAGCCCTTTACACGGTCTTTTCTGTCAAACAACACGGTTTTTTTTTAGATAAATAAACGAAAATATAAGTTTTGTATAGCAAATTTTCCAAACCAATAATACGTTGAGGTCGTTAAAGTAGGAATAGAATTTAAAAAATATATTCGATTAAATATTCTAAAAGGTACTTTTATGTATATATTTACAATCCTTGGTATGATAGGGGGCTATTGGCACTCGGCATCGCCCTAATTTGATGGTTTAACTACTCATATAGTTGGTGACCTGGCGGTCTAGGGGTAAGGTATCAGACTTCTGTGCTGGCGGCCGGGGTTCAATCCTCGGTCCCAGCACAGATTTATCTG
>CABFVX010003831.1:44092-65686 GCA_902151425.1 Timema shepardi | reverse complement strand
CAGTATCATTAGCCGTACTTGAGATCCTGCGAGACACAGTATCATTAGCCGTACTTGAGATCCTGCGAGACACAGTATCATTAGCCATACTTGAGATCCTGCGAGACACAGTATCATTAGCCATACTTGAGATCCTGCGAGACAGAGTATCATTAGCCGTACTTGAGATCCTGCGAGACACAGTATCATTAGACAAAGGAATAAAACGCAGTATTTTTGCTTGTTTTTCACCAATAACACTCGACACCATGTCTTTGGCAGCAGACAGTAAATATGACTCCCCGTCAGTGTGGGGGTTTTCAGCCCTTCCTATTACTAAACTGAGTTTGAATGACGCTTCAAGGCCCTTCACATTCAGAGATGAAAAAGATACAATTCTTTTGTTTACCAGATTTTATCTCGGCTTCCTTACGTTCGAAACAGTCAAGCGGCTTGCTTTTCAAGTTCTCATGTTTCGTATTAAAATGTATTTTTAATAGTTTCATTGAATTGTTGGAAAGGGTCTCTTCATATAACACATAGAAGTGTAGATTCTGGCTCACCCCCTGCATAAGAAAATCCTAAAAACAAGTATTCAGGATCATACTTTCTTCACTTGAGCTAAGATTTATTCTGATGAGTAGGCCCAAGCCAAGAAGATTCAGCTTTCATTGGCTCAACAACATCTTTATAAACATCATCTTCACCAGAGGTAGCCTCACTTTCAAATGCGAGTCCTCTCCGTTTAACACGCCGTGTTGGTTTAATTAGCCACTAATCCATATTGACCGATACGAGAAAAGGTTATTTCAAGTCCTTCCATTTTCTGAAAAGAAAAAAAAATCTACCTAAACTCTCGCAACTCTATTTTCTATACGTGTCGTGTGTATGTACCAGGCGTGGATTCAGGAGTTGCTGTCAGGGGTGTGCGGCAAAGGGTTTTCAGACTCCTTAATGACAATCGTTATGAGAGAGAGTACGTCACCAAGTCGTGACTGTTCGTGAAAAATGCTCAAATTACTATAAAAAATAAGCAAAATAACAACTTCTAATGTAGAACGTGTCAAGTAGAGGGTTGAAAATTCTTATAAATAGGTCTTCAGCTGAGAGCAGATAGGGGAAAAATAGGGATGGAAATGACCAGACAACGGGCACTGCCAACAATTAGGGTTTTCCACAATTCCCTTGTCATTTTGCCAACTTTCCCTCGAGATCTGCTCGCGTACCCCGGTTTGAGAACCACCGAAGTAGAAATTAGTTGAACGATGAGCTGGAAATCTTGTGATTGGTTTAGAGCTGGTCGCGTGACCAAGTTTCCGTTCCGCTCTTGTTTTGTTTTCGAAGAGACGTGTGAATTCAAAGTTAGACCTCCGTCACAGTGAAGCGCTCCCTTCCGGGCCTATCTGTATCCCTGGAGAAATTAATCCACGAGAAATTGGTGTCTTAAAAAGAATATAGTGCGGGAATTATAACAGAAGTCTGGAGAATACTCTCATGCTAATTACTATAATCACCCTTGGAAAGACAAAATTATCCAAGTTTGGAAACTAGGCATGCAAATGCTCGTATCTTTTTATCCTTTACCTAAGCCCATTGGAGAGAGAAAGTATTGTGATCGTAAAAACAATCTAAGTCTATATTTTGATGAATGTCGACGTTCCATGACCCCTTGAGATCGAAAAAGTGTTTTTTCCAATGCCATCTGTGTGTTACCTTGACCTGGCGGTTTAGGGGTAAGGTGTCAGACTTCTGTGCTGGGGGGTCCGGGGTTCAATCCTCGGTCCCGGCAAAGATTTATCTGATTACCAAACCCTTCCTTCACCTCTGACAAGACATCTTGTGAATGTGAGGAATGCCGGGCCTCCACCGTGGTTCGGATCCCACGTTAAACTGTAGGTCCTCCATTTCATCTCACAATCACCCTACCATTACACATTAGCGTAAGTGCGTACAACCCGAACGGGTAGTAAGACGCGGTGCTAATAATAATAATAATAATAATAATAATAATAATGTAAGTTACCTAGAGCCTAAACCATATTACCTCTCAGTCTAAAACTTCGTATCGAGGACTTTGATAAAGTTTCCCCGAGGAGTTTTTTTTTATACCACTCCATCCAACCCTAAAATTAAGGGTAGTTTACAAGGGCAAAAAAATATTAAAATTCCTATTTAGACACTGTTTAACATTACAAACCTCCACTTCAATGACCGCATGGTCTCAGGCGATACTCTCACAGAAGAATAGACTGCCGGTGAAGTAAAGATCGAGGTTCGAATCACGGTTGAGTGTACTAAGGGTGTTTTTCCCACTTTCCCTCCACGCAAATGCGGGTACACGTCCTATAAATCTAACCTCCCTAAACCGTAAAAAAAAAACATTAGCGTAATTAGTACATAAGTGAATAATGCGAACGGGTAGTAAGATGCTGTGCTAAAAAAAAAAATTACAAACAAAATGGCGCACCTAATTTTCCCATGAAAACTCTTTGCAATACAAACTGACTTATTATTGAAAAGTTATATGAATATTAAACTAAAAATAAATAACTTTTATCTGAAAGAATGGGGAGTTTGAAATGCACTGAACAAATATATGTTTGTGTAACAGTGTATATTATTTTGTTTCACATATCTTACGAGATATATTTTAAATAAAGGCGAAAGAAATTTTGTCCATCACACCAACACATTTAATTTTATTATAAGCAATCTTTCATTAAAAAAAAGGTATAGTCTAATAGGCATGTCCTTCTTTAAAAAAATTTAAAACATCATAAATGTTAAAAAAAAAAACTAACGCCATTTATTTCCAGAGTAAAATGAATATTACAAGGATTTTTTTTAATATATCCAAGCCCGTTCATTTATTAAGGTTACTTTTATTACGGTAGTTTATTTTCGTCACTTTTTTCTTCTTTTTATTCTGAAGTCGGTCATGCGAGGTTCACATTGTTAACCTTAGCTTTTGTGCAAAAAGATCTTAAGAACTAGATTACCTTTAATAACATCTGCTCGGGTCGTCAAATGGGCCTACTCTTTAAAAAAGTATACATAAAAAATCAGGTAACAATTATTTTGATTGAGAAATGTAATCAGGAGCATTTAGTAGTAAAATTTCAAAGCTCAATTAAATATTGACATACACGTTTCGGTGGTCACATGGTCTAAGGTGCTACTCTCACATCAGACTAGACTGACAATGACGGAGAGATCGAGGTTTGACTCTCGGTTGGATGTACTTGATGGTGGTTTTGCCAAAATTAGTTTTACACTCTCCATCCACGCAAATGTGGGTAAACTTCCTCTAAATACATCCTTCCTAATCCCCTAATCCCTTTAATCATTAGAGTAGTTAGTACATCAGCGTTTAGCCCTAGCGGGTAGTAAGACGTGGCGCTAAAAAAAACTATCGTACTAAAGATAACTTATCTTGTATGTGTAAAATATAAATTAAAATGTTAACAATTTAGTAGAAATATTTTTTTAAATAAAATCTTTGTTGTGTTCAACTTTTTTTTTAAATTATTTATTGGAGTTATCTAACGTGCACTTTCTTAATCGAATAAATTATATTAGCACACAACTTATAATATATCTTAAATCTAGAACACAACATCCAGCCCCCCGGCCGTTAATCCATCATAATGAAAGGGGGAAACCCACATTTGGCCAACGATATACATTTTCGACCGTGCCTAGTATCGAACCCTGGACCCTTACTTTAGCAGGCAGATACGCTACCGACTGAGCTAATATATTGGACGTCAACATCGAAATGGGGTGACCTGGTGGTCTAGGGGGTGAGGTGTTAGACTTCTGTGCTGGCGGCCGGGGTTCAATACTCGGTCCCGGCACAGATTTATCTGATCACCAAACCCTTCCTTCACCTCTGACAAGACATCTTGTGAATGTGGGGAATGCCAGGCCTCCACCGTGGTTCGGATTCCACGTTAAACTGTAGGTCCTCCATTTCATCTCACAATCACCCTACCATTACACATTAGCGTACGTGCGTATAACCCGAACGGGTAGTAAGACGCGGTGCTAATAATAATAATAATAATAATAATAATAATAACATCGAAATGACTTATTAAAATAGATCTAGTAACTTTTGCTAGCTGTCAGATAAGGTCCTTCATATTAAAATTGAGGTGCTGATATAAAACCGGGAAAGTTTTCGAGATGTCAGTTGATTCAGAGGGTAGGTAAGGGTGTTGATGGGTAAAGGAAGGGAAGGTTGTCCTTTTTCCTACTCGTCCATCCACTATATTCGTGTTTAAATCCCCCTCTTCCTTCCTCTCCCTTAGTTCCGGGACAAACACTCCGTCCCGAATCTCGAAACCGCAGACCACACTGGATGTATAAAACATGTTGGAGTCTCCATTGCGCTGTTATCAACGCTGCACACTAACTCCCGACCTCGCCGCACGGGTTCATTCAGCGCTCCGATCCGCTCACCGAAAACGGAGAAGGGAAGGACAAGGCCCAATGATCATCGCGTTCCTATTTCAAACCGATCACGCGTGTTCTTTTGTTTTGTGTTTCGCAAAGGACATGTTTTGAATATAGCGTTTGGAACTCCCCCCTCCGCTCCTTCCCTTCCTCTACCCCTCATTTCAACCTGACCTCTTAATAATTAGTCACGATGGGACAGGGCACTTTGAAACGTCTGCAACAGTGCCGTGTCGGGTTGTCAGGGTAAGCAGAGCTTGTTAAAACTGTAGCTATGAGATGTTCTCTCCCAATCTGTCCCCATTTGACCAAGGTAAGCAGAGCTTGTTGAAACTGTACCTGTGACATGTTCTCTCCCAATCTGTCCCCATTTGACCAGGGTAAGCAGAGCTTGTTAAAACTGTACCTGTGACATGTTCTCTCCCACTCTGTCCCCATTTGACCAGGGTAAGCAGAGCTTATTAAAACTGTACCTGTGATATGTCATCCTCCACTCTGTCCCCATTGGACCAGGGTAAGCAGAGCTTGTTAAAACTGTACCTGTGATATGTTCTCCTCCACTCTGTCCCCATTTGACCAGGGTAAGCAGATCTTGTTAAAACTGTACCTGTGATATGTTCTCTCCCACTCTGTCCCCATTTGATCAGGGTAAGCAGAGCTTGTTAAAACTGTACCTGTGATATGTTCTCCCCCACTCTGTCCCCATTTGACCAGGGTAAGCAGAGCTTGTTAAAACTGTACCTGTGATATGTTCTCCCCCACTCTGTCTCCATTTGACCAGGGTAAGCAGAGCTTGTTAAAACTGTACCTTTGATATGTTTTCTCCCACTCTGTCCCCATTTGACCAGGGTAAGTAGAGCTTGTTGAAACTGTATCTGTGGTATGTTCTCCTCCACTTTGTCCCCATTTCACCAGAGTAAGCAGAGCTTGTTAAAACTGTACCTGTGATATGTTCTCTCCCACTCTGTCCCTATTTGACCAATCAGATATTGGCCCGGCTCTACACACTTCACACAGGAACGTATTCCTGTTGATGACTGGCCAGTGAGTGTTTCACTGAGTGAAGAGCTATGCTAGGATTTCATAGAAATAAAGATACACTGATCTTATTAAATACAAACTTATTAGTTACTGTAGTCAACATTAATAACGTTTTACTAGATTATTAGTGTTATGTTTTGGTATTGATAATATTTATTAAAAGTAGCAGCAGATAAAATTAGTTGACATATAAATACGTGGATATAGAGCCAGTAGCTTCTCGAGAAGTCAAATAAGGCCAATCCTTTTAAAATTGGTTCCTAATGAACATAGTCATCAAACGAAACATACATTTTAATGAGTTATTTATCTGGAGGTATAATATACACTTATATAATGAGAAATGCCGCTTATTTTACTCGATAAAGATTTAAAGATATGTTTTTGGGTCTAGTTTCAGACACAAGTTCACACATAATTCTACCAACTACAAATATTCCTTTTGATCCATTTAAGGCGTGGATTTATATATATATATATTTATATATATATATTTAAAAGACATTAACTAACAAACATAATTACCAATAATTATTTATAACTGATTATGTTAATAGATAAATAAATATATGGTCACACGTGTGACACAGAATATATATATTCTTATTTCCAATCTTCCCCATATCGGCCATCTGGATCTAGAACTGTCACACCGAGTTTGCCCCTAGTGACGTCATATCGATTTCGTAATCAGCGTGTTTTAACGTCGCTCTAGTGGGCTGTGATGATATTCGAATAATCGTCGGAGTGGATCGGGGAAGTTCGTCTCAATCAACCGACCGTTCGGCTCTGAATCACATGCATTCTACCTCTCAAGGGAATATAAAGATACATTGAACGGTTATGATATCAGGAAAGAACGATATTGCGAATACAAGTTATATTTGTATTTATTTAAACACAAACAAACCTTGTTAGAAGATATATTTATAGTTGTTCAAACAAAGCCAATATTTTAAGAAGTTATTTAGTGGTTTAAATAAAACAAATCTTGTTCGAAACTATATTAATTTTTTATAGTCGTTTAGATACAAACAAACTTTGTAAGTCACTTAATTTAATATTATCTTTGTTATTGTGCACTTTATTGTCTGAGAAATTTTTCGTTTCTCTCTGACAGAGTTAGCTCAGCGTTAACGTACCTGACCTGAGAACTGCATTGAGGACTGTTTATTAATGGGTTTCTAATCTTCTATCCAACAGTGTTATGATGCATTTGTATTGAATTCCTTCTATTTATCTCTAGCCCTTTGTGTGAGAGGACATTTGGCTTCCATCTTTGATCACTTAAGCCCTCATTGGATTGCTTATTTATCTTTTTATATCGCTCTCGCGCAGTCATGCCCTTTCAACTTGTACCCTAACCTTTTTTTGTATTTTGTTATTTACTTTCATTTATTTTTAGGGCATTTTTTATTTTGATTATACCCGCCTCGGTGGCGTAGTTGGCTAACGCGCTAGTCGTGTTGAGCTCGACCACTGAGGGCGGGGAGATCGAGGTTCGAATCTCGGTCGGGTGAACTGTTTTTTCTTTCTTAAATGGTTTTCCACTCTCCCTCCACGCAAATGCGGGTTCACTTCCTCTAATTCAACCTTTCCAATTCCTAATACATTAGAGTAATTAGTACTTAAAGCGTATAACCCGAACGGGTAGTAAGACGTGGTGCTAAATATTATTATTATTTTGATTTTAATGGTGTTTGCCACTAACGTGTCGATGACTCTTAAAGTATATAATCCCAACAACAACTACAATTATTAAAAAAACGCTCCGGTGGCCGCGTGGTCTAACCCGTTAATCTTGTGTTGGGCTTGACTGCCGAAGACAGGGAGATCGGAGTTCGATCCCAGTTGAGTGCACAGAGGGTGGTTTTTTTATAAATGTTTTTTTTTCACTCTCCTTTCATGCTAATTTGGGTGCATTTCATTTCAATTTAGCCTTCATAATTCCTAGCCCTAAAGTGTAGCTAGTTCATAGGCGTATAAACCGAACGGGTAGTAAGACGTGATGCCAAAACAAAAAAATGATAACCTTGACATGGGTGAGAGCTTTGAGACATTGAGCTCTAGACTCTGGATAAACTTTAGTTCGAATCCGAGTAGGGTTAAGATTTTGTCTTAATATGGTAAGTACAGTAGTTTCATGGCTTCCTTGGTGCTGACTGACAGCTTTGAAAAGTTACCAGACCAAATTATGTATCCCTACGCTGAACCATATGATTTACAAAAACCTGTGTTTAAGCAGCTGTCACTTCTGACGGTCAAAATTTAGGTATATACCTAAATGATGACTCTCAGAAGTCAGCTGTGAGCTGTCAGTCAGCACCAAAGAAGTCATGGGGCTACTGTAAGTATACGTGATACAAGTGATTCGTAATTCACAAATAAGTAGTGCTTCAAAGGGTAGTGGATAATCTCCAGGTATCATGAATAGGCAAGGGTTTTGTCAGAATAAAATATTGTTGATTTCAAATTTTTATATAAATAATCTGTAGCTTTTATTACATCCGATAATTAATAAACTGGTTGCTCATTTGTTTAATAGAGCCAATCAGCTAAATTTCACGTTCATTTTGTTGTAAATTAAGTTAATAATGATAATGAAACAAATTAAACAGAGTAAAATATAGCAGGTATTTTTTTATAATTAAAAAATTGCTCTAAGTATTAGACGCGAGCGCGCTATAAACACAGTTTGTTTATTAAATATAAAATATTCATCTCGGTGTTGCATGGGGTAAAAAATGTTTCTCGTTTTAATTAATAAAATTCCTAAAAAAAAGGACTTAATTATAACATGTAATTTTATTTGTGTGTACTTTTATTCTCCCCTGAATGCTGACAGCGAATATTAAAACAAAATTGATAATTTATAAATTGAAGTAGTCTTATGGAGGCGAAATGCCACTGAAATTAAGAAATGACAAATATGCTAATATTTATTTTCGATTAAACTATTTTATATATAGGCACGTGAATATTTTCAAGACAATCGTTAAGATAATTTCTTTCTTTTTTCCCTCAAATTGAAAAGGTTTTTTTACCATAAAATTAATGGCACAAAATAATCGTATATTTTTCTAAAATAGTTTATTGTGGTTAAGAACAAAAAATTAAAAATCGGTTATCGGCAAAATACTCTTAAATAATTTTCTATGAGGAAAAGATAATAATTTGATCATCATTTGAACTCTTGAGATATAAGCTTTGCGCAAAATTGTTAAAGCCATATAAAAATTAAATTAAAAAAAACTGTCATGAGTAAACTATACTCTTAATTTTAGGGCTTGTATAAAAATCCTGATTTGACCCATATACAGGCAGGAAGAATTAAAATCTCAATTTTTGAGAATTAAAAGGAATATCAAACGTCAAAATTTGTTATCACTCGAGGTTGAAAATTTTAGTGTTTAAAATATATTTTTTTAATAAAAAATTTCAATAAAAAATAGTAGAGAATTGCTTCGGTTTTTTTTATGATCGAATTGATTTAATCCTGTTTTGTAGCATTTCATTTGATATATTTTTTGGGGGAGTGGGGGGCTTAAAGTGCACTTTCTAAACGCAAGAGCTGTATCAATGCACGACTTGCAGTAGATCTTGGCGCTAAAAAACTAAATTGTATGAGTTAATTTAATATAAACATTTATAATACATGGTCTGGTATCGAACCATGCACCACTATATATATGTCTAGGGGTCAGAATTCCTGGATACAGGTTCAGAGGTCCCGGGTTCAATCCCCGGTGCTTCCAGCTCTATCTGTGAAGCTGTAGGTCTGAAACAGGGTCAAATCAGCTTCGTGAGGACAAATGAGGAGCTACTGGAATAAAGAAGTAGCGGCTCTGGTCTAGAAAACTGAGATTAACTGTCAAAGGGCTCATTGTGCTGTCCAAATGACACCCTATATCAGCATATGTTAGCACTGTTATCGTTAACGATGGCGGCCGCCCGGTCAGAATAGCTCGCTTATGGGATGACGTCATGAAGCTTTTTTTAAATATATTTTTGTTGGTGCGTCTTTCCAACCGTTAGGGCTGTGTGCTCATCCACTAACTACACTAAAGTGTTAGGGATGAGGAAGGTTGAATTTAGAGAAAGTGCAGTAGCATTTACGTGGAGGAAGAGTATAAAAAAGCACCCTGAGCACTCTCGACTAGTATCCGAACCAACGATCTCCCCGTCATCGGACGGGTGACCTGGTGGTCTAGGGGTAAGATGTCGGACTTCTATGTTGGGGGTCCGGGGTTCAATCCTCGGTCCCGGCACATATTTATCTGATTACCAAACCCTTCCTTCACCTCTGACAAGACATCTTTCTCTGACAAGACATCTTGTGAATGTGGGGAATGCCAGGTTTCCACCGTGGTTCGGATCCCACGTTAAACTGTAGGTCCTCCATTTCGTCTCACAATCACCCTACCATTACACATTAGCGTGAGCGCGTATAACCCGAACGGTTAGTAAGACGAGGTTATACTAATAATCCCTGTCATCAGCAGTCCAGTATATTGCGAGAATGACGCTTTAGACTGTTTGACCACCGAAGTGTGTTATATGGTTAAAATAAAAACCTCAGTGCTTCAGGATAGGATTCAAACCCTGACCTTATACTGCCACCGCAAAGCCGGACTAGATGAGGTTGACATTCAGTCTGCGTCTCTTCCCCCCCCCTCCCCACCTCCACCCCCGCTCGTCCGATATGAATGAGAAAGAAAGAAGAAAGACTCATCAATTTGTGTCGAGAACCTGTCCTAATACATTTAAGATGTGATAACCAATAAAGACCCGACCGAGTCTTATTCCAAAGAGCGGTCCGACATATAATTCCACCCGTCCACTTTGTCGTCCTCTTTCCGGTGGTCTCCGCCACCGTACCAACCCCCTCGCGACCACCTATAATTTGAGACCAAGGGGGTCGTAGTGTGGTTATAACCTTCATAAATCGTAATAAAGACCCCGCTGTCTTGTTGCGCCAAGTCCTGGAGCTGACTCCCCGTGCAACCATTTCCCCGGTCTGAGGGTGGGCAGAGACCAGGGCTACCAACTCACTAAGAATAATACCGCTAAGTCGACACATTACTCCGTATTAAATAGTTTTACTTTTAAAACGGTAGAAAGTAACTACTGGTTTGGTGGGTTATTTTTTGTAGGACACGTTTAAAAAAAAAATTAATACGAGTTTTGTTTTATCTAGAAACTTTAAGGATCTGTACACATTTTTAGTAAAAAAAAATATTTTTTTAATTAGACATCTGCACTGGTGGACAAGCAGACTCAATTTCAAACTCATCCAGTGTGTGTTTTGTTTTTTCTGATGGTGGGGAGTTCGGGTGTCAAATACGTATAAGATGGACTAAAGGTGTTTTTCCTTAAATTATTTCCAAATCTCTCTCCACGCAAATTAAGATAGATTTTTTATTTATTTTACCTTCTTTATTCATTTTACATAATATTATTTAAAGGTGGATATTACAAACGGGTAGTTAAAATCAGCGGTCACAATTAAAAAATAAACGCGTTTGAAACATACTACTTATTTAAAACGATTTAAAAGTGTATATTTATCCAAAAATATACAGTAAAACCTCTGATAGCTGGAATAGAGGGATTTGAACACGTTTCGGATAGGAAAAACTTCGGATATGAATATTTAATTTATGAAAATTACATAACATATATATAGTTAGAAATATAAATATGTACTGTACACAAAGTATTTAAATAAATCGTTATTTAATATAACACATTCTACGGTTAAGTATTATCAGTAAATATGCACGAGTTTTTTCAATTTTCAATGTTATTAGTATTATTATTAGCACCACGTCTTACTACCCGTCCGGGTTATACGCACTTACGCTAATGTGTAATGGTAGGGTGATTGTGAGATGTGGGTGATTGTGAGATGAAATGAAGGAACTACAGTTTAACGTGGGATCCGAACCACGGTGGAGACCTGGCATTCCTCACATTCACAACATGTCTTGTCAGAGGTGAAGGAAAGGTTTGGTAATCAGATAAACCTGTGCCGGGACCGAGGATTGAACCCCGGACCATCAGCACAGAAGTCCCTACAACTTACCCCTGGACCACCAGGTCATATTTCAATGTTAAAATAAGTTTAACATATAATGATTAGTGTGTACCTTACTGTATATGATTTGTAAATCTTAACAATGACAGGTTCTTACCAAGGTAAAACCTTTAATTGGCAGCTGAGCTATAGAAAACAAAAAAACATAAACAAAAATTCTACTAGTGGTTTCAGATGTGGGTGGTTTTCCTGTAGTTTCAATTTGTTTCTATTAAAAATGAATAAAGCTGCAGTGGTCAGGCCGAATATAATCACTCATTGATCATAAATTAAAACATATTTTAACCCTTCCAATATTATTCTACCCCCATATAAAGCTTTTTTTTTGAAAATTGAATTGTTAATCGAATTAAATTAAATTTGATTAGCACAACGAATAATAAAAACTAGTTGGGGATTAATTACTAAATACCTCGTTTCATTTTTATTCTAGAGGAAAGTTCTGGCAGAAAGTAACTTTTATAAAATACAAAAATTATTTTTATATCTGACATTGGTAACATTTTACCATATTGTTAGTGTTATTTTTGGCTGAGCCAAGCGAGGTCCTGTTTATAACTCAACCGTTTGTCATTTCATCTGTCCGGTGTCCGGATGTTTACTACGTGACTATTTCCAAATGTGTGAACCAATTTTAACTAAACTTGGCAGGGGAACTCTTTGAACCTAGGCCAAATGACGTATGTATACGTTATTTCAATATGATTATCCGTTTCAAGATGGAAGCTGCTCTAAAAGTGTTTAGTTTAATATATTATGCTAAGTGATTTTTAATTTTTTTTTTAATCCAAGCAATATATCGTGTACAACAGACGTATTAAAAAAAATTGTGGGACTGACGTCTTAAACCAAGTGAACAAAAATTATTCTTTACTAAAATAATGCAATATTGAATATGGTATTCCTTTATTTTTTATCTAACTTTATCATCAGGTGAAAATATCAACTTGTAACCCAAAGAAAAATTATTGAATATATTTAAACTTTAAATCTAAAGATAAATTATGAGAAATATTTCTATTTGAGATCCAAAGAAAAAATCTTAAGGCTGCAGTAACAAACAATAAGATAATGCCCTAATTAACACGATTTACTTAGCAATTTTTGAATGTTTATTATCTTTGTAAATAAAATAAAAATGTGACTGTTACCGTAATTTAAAAGTTCAGAAAAAATTACCTTGATTCATATTTTTATACAAAAAAAAAGTATAATGTGCATTTGTGTTTGTTTTTTTAAGTTTGCTTCAAAAGACTTTAAAAAAAATGGTTATGATATCTTGAGGTGAACTGTTCACAGAGCTATCGTGGGTTTTTTTAAAACTTTTGTAACTGTCATATCCGATTGTTATGGTAGTTTATTTTCGGTAGAAAGAGAGAGAGATATACAAAGTGTAAAAGTGGCTATGTTGGCACCCCTAGCGTGGGACGGAGCCTTGCAGGGCCCCGGAGCGAGCGTCAGTATTGAACCACCTCGTGCGGCCTTCACCTCTTCAGGTCCAAAGCAGGTCACACAAAGATTCGCATTGCTATGGGCCCCTCGTAGTTACCCGGTCCACTCACCAAATAGCACACACCCGGTGCTACTCTGGGGAGAACAAGGCGGGCTCGCTCACCTTCTTTCAGTCGGGGATTTAATTTACACTTTCCCCAACTCTTAGATTTATTTCCTTCTCAAAACGTTCTTAAGAACGTCCATAGATCTCTTGGACGGAGCTTGCTATCTGCACATAAATAAGATTCTCATAGGAATAATAATATTTGAAAGTTACTGAAAAATACTTTTAAATCCATCCGCTTCAGTGGCCACATCTTCTAAGGCGTCGCTCCCGCAAAAGAATTGACTGCCTATGATGGGAAGATCGAAGTTCTAAACCCGGTCGAGTATATTACAGGCTTTTTTTTTTTGCCAAGTGACCTGGCGGTCTAGGGGTAAGGTGACAGACTTCTGTGCTGGCGGCCGGGATTCAATCCTCGGTCCCGGCACAGATTTATCTGATTACTAATCCCTTCCTTCACCTCTGACAAGACATCTTGTGAATGTGGGAAATGTTAGGCCTCCACCGTGGTTCGGATCCCACGTTAAATTGTAGGTCCTCAATTTCATCTCACAATCACCCTACCATTACACATTAGCGTAAGTGCGTATAACTCGAACGGGTAGTAAGACGCGGCGATAATAATAATAATCTAACTAGTGAATTCATTTATAGCTCAATCAAGAATAGAACCAGGTGTCTTCTACTCTGAAGTGTCCATACTACATTGATTAGATGGATTTATGGCAGACGCCGTGATTATAGATAACGTGGCACGCAGTAATGTGTAGCACACAGCCGAGCTGAGCTAGTGCAGGCGCTATACGACAACGGTGAATCGTGTAAAGTACAATTTTCATAGGAAGGGCTTTATCTAGCCCGTATAAAAGTTATTATATCTGTGTGTTCATAAGTTATGCCATGTAATAAGCAGCTGTCTTTGATAATATTATCAATACCTATAACATAATACTAATAATGTTATTAATATTGACCGCAAATAGATATTAGAAATTGTAAGAAACGCATTGCTATAAATGTTATTTATTTGCAAACAATTATTAGACACTTACGTCAGCGTGCGGGCTAAGGTGTTCCTTTCATCTGGTCTAGTTTGTTGGCTACAGGGGGGTGAGGGGTTCAAATCACCACTGTGTATACTGATGATGGTGTTTTCACTCACCCATCGCGTGAATTCGGGTATATTTTATCTCAAAATATAACTTCCTCCTCTCTATTAGATTTGTGTAAATATTGCGGATATACCATACAAAGGAGGTATAGAAAGTGCCTTAAAATATCGAAATTTTAGAATTTCTAATAAAGCACGCATGAAGCTGCATCTTTGTTTGCACACTTTTTTTTTCTTACTTTCTTGCTACCCCTTGGAGTGAGCGGTATTGTGATCGTCAAAAAATCTTTTTCGTGATATTGATGCTTGTTGAAGTTTTATGACTTCATGAACCCGAAGATTATTTTTAACAAAGCCATCTGTTTATTACTGGGACTCGAACCGGAACCATTTTACCAATAGTGCGAAAACTTAAATAATGTCAAATAGAGATAAAAAATCTACTTTCTCAAAATCGACTATAACGATTTTTATTAAAATTCGTAAGCAGGCACTTTTTTAATATTAAAAGGAAAATGGCAGTTTTCATTTTCTTATGAAAGTAACTTTGAGGGTATTTTACGTTAATCGAAATTTCCAATTTTTGATCATATAACTGCAACTATTTAGATAGGAAAGACCCGCCTCGGTGGCGTAGTTGGCTAACGCGCTTGTCGTGTTGAGCTCGACTGCTGAGGACGGGGAGATCGAGGTTCGAATCTCGGTCGGGTGAACTGGGGGTGGTTTTCCCTAAATGGTTTTCCACTCTCCCTCCACGCAAATGCGGGTTCACTTCTTCTAATTCAACTTTCCCAATTCCTAATCCATTAGAGTAATTAGTACTTAAAACGTATAACCCGAACGGGTAGTAAGACGCGGTGCTAAATATTATTATTTATTAGATACGAAAGAGTTTAACATTGAAGAGTCTTCTTTAAAATAAATAATTTTATTTATATTTGAAATGTATATGTTTATAAAACCAGCGGCGTGTAAGCTATTGACATATATTTGTTTGATTGGATTTCTGGGAAATGGTGAATTTGTTGTAATTCTCTTTGGCGAACAAAAATGTTCCTCTTATCTCAATATGAATATCTATTAGTGTAGTATATTATTTCATTTATAATATTTGGTAGATAATAATAATATTTTGCACCGCGTCTTATTACCCGTTCGGGTTATACGCTTTAAGTACTAATTACGCTAATAGATTAGGAATTTGGAAGGTTGAATTAAAGGAAGTGAACCCGCATTTGCGTGGAGGGAGAATGGAAAACCATTTAGGAAACTCCACCCTCCAGTTCACCCGACCGAGATTCTAACCTCGATCTCCCCGTCCTCAGCGGTCGAGCTCAACACGACAAGCGCGTTAGCCAACTAGGCCACCGAGGCGGGTATCTTTGGTAGAGTAATTCTACAAAAATGTATATTTTTAAATATATTTTATCCCTGAGTCTTACTACCCGTTCAGCCTATACGCTTATGTACTAATTACTCTAGTAGTTTTTCAGAGATGAAGAAGGTTATATTTTATAAGAAGCGAACCCGCATTTTCTTAAAGGGAGATTGGAAAACCACCTTCATTACATCCGACCAATATTCGAACCTCGATCTCCCCGTCATCGTCAGTATATTCTACAGAGAGAGAGAGAGTAGCGTGTTAGACCGCATGGCCACCAAAAAGGGCGATGTATATTATTTCGTTTCACATATATTACAAGTTTTAAGTAAATATATTGGTGACCTGGTGGACTAGAGGTAAGGTGTCAGACTTCTGTGCTGGCGGCCGGGGTTTAATCCTCGGTCCCGGCATAAACTTATCTGATTACCAAACCCTTCCTTCACCTCTGACAAGACATCTTGTGAATGTGGGGAATGCCAGGCCTCCACCGTGGTTCGGATCCCACGTTAAACTGTAGGTCCTCCATTTCATCTCACAATCACCCTACCATTACACATTAGCGTAAGTGCGTATAACCGAAACGGGTAGTAAGACGCGGTGCTAATAATAATAATAATAATAATAATAATAATAATAATAATAATAATAATAAGTAAATATATTCATTTTTAGGTTTGCCTATAGGTGTGACAAAATGGGGCATCGTACACTTTATTTAATTCAAAATACAAAAAAACTATTCTCTCTCATGCTATTAGCATATTGATACAAAACACTAATAAAAAAAATAATCTGAAACGAAATAAATTGATGAGAATTTACTTTTGTTTTGTGTTTTTCTAATCAAACGTAATATGTCTTATGTATATCATTGAATCATAAAACAAAAACCGGTTTTATTCAAACAGATTAAGTTGTTCTTTACCCGCCCACCCCCCACGAAGAGATGAGGGTATTCCCATCTCTCTCAAACCATTTCCCCTTTAGGAAACGACTCTGGCGGTATAAAAAAAGTTGCTTGAAGCCATATGTTACACATTCGTTCTAAATTCAAACAATGAAGAGAGTTTTTTATGTGACGTCATTCCTATAACATAATAAGAATTGGTTCGTACTCTCTACTCGGCACGGGGGGCCATTTTATTTGACAGGTTCAGCACAAAAAAAAAAGATTCAACGCTGTTTTGAGCTTTTATTAACTTTTTTAAATTAACCACCTGCATGTTAAATGTTATGATATGTGATATTATATACACACAGACCAATTTTCACAAGAATGGCTTTATCTATAAGATAAAAAAACATTTTTTTTATCACCACGTCTTTTTACTCGTTCATGTTACACACACTGTGTCCTTGATAAGGAAGGTTGAATTTTGAGGAATTGCATCCTCATTTACGTGTGGGGAAAGTAGAAAACCGTTTTGTAAGAAAAAAAAATCACAGCTCAGTACAACCATTCTGGACTCGAACCCCGAAAGGAAATATATTCTAATTGCAACAATAATGCCTTAGACCATGCGTACACCAAAGTGGAAGCTATACAATGTATTCATACGTCAATTAATGCGATCTGCAGTTGTCTCTTTTGACACATATTATCAATACCTTTAAAACAACAATAACATTATAGTAAAATGTGATTAATGTTTCTTATATATATTTGAATTTTCTAAAAGGACATTTCCCATGGAAATTGAACCATATACACCTTCTATCTTCTCATATAGTGAAAGTGTTGTGATCATGGTAATTTCATACCTCGAGTTCAAGCGGGATCTTAATGTTTTATCTACTACGGATCTAATAAAAAAAGTAGGTCTCTCTATTCTGTCAACGCCGGTGGTTTCAAGTTGTTGGCAAACGATACCAATAATTTGAGACTTGAGTAGGTCCCGCGAGGACAGAATGTCTGTTTGCTCACCTCCTCCGAAGAGATCAGTAAACCAAGCCACGTCAGCGGAGAACAATAGTTCCACAAGTATTATCTCTGTGTTCCCCTTATAGGGTATCCCCGGGCAATGTGTGTCCACCTCCATTCATCCTTAACAGTTCTTTACTTCCTCTCTCTCTAGGTCCTAGATGGCAGCACTAGCTGTCCCTTGAGGTGTTATCCTCTAACTGGGCCAAGCCCTACGTATTATATACTCTCGTACAGTGACAGGCAAAACATTGGTAACAGCTCACCCGCATCGATGGTTCTGTGGGACAGGGTTGCCAGATGTACCGTCCGGATACCTTTTGTATTCTAATGACATGCAGACGATAAGCTTTATACTGTTATCAGACGATAAGATCTATTACTATTATCAGACGATAAGCTCTATACTATTATCAGACGATAAGCTCTATACTATTATCAGACGATAAGCTCTATACTATTATCAAGCGCGTTCCAACAAAAAAAGTTAGTGTTTAAAAAATAATATAATAATCGATTAGATTAAATAAGTTTGTATTTAATATTTTTATCGTGGTGTCTTACATGTTCATGTTACACGCATGTTTCATGACTACTCTAATAGGGCAGGTATGTGGAAGGAAACCTTTTAGAGGTAGTTTACCCGCATTTGCTTAGAAAGAGAGTAGGAAACCATTTAGGAGAACCAACCTTTTTCGAACCGACCGGGTTTTATAACGCTGACCTTCTCGTCATCAGCAGGCCAGTCTAAAACGAGAGTGACGCCTTAGACCATTCAGCCACTGAAGTGGGTCAATATTAAGCTAATAATTATTCTTAAATAAAAAAAATAACCTCTAAATATTTATCCAATATTAGGGAATAATAATGTTTTTAATTTTATTTGCAAAATAATCATATTTATGGTTTGATTACATCCGGGGGATGCCGGCGAATCATTTTAATATTTATTATTATTATTATTATTAGCACCGCGTCTTACTACCCGTTCGGGTTATACGCACTTACGCTAATGTGTAATGGTAGGGTGATTGTGAGATGAAATGGAGGACCTACAGTTTAACGTGGGATCCGAACCACGGTGGAGGCCTGTCATAATATTTAATAAAAATATTTCGAAAATATTAAGAAGCACGGATGAAGGGATAATATATTTGCACACATTTTTTAAGGGAGGGGGGTGAGGTTGCCGCTTAATTTTTATTTATCTCTTTGTCTTGTTTCTTGTTAGGTATTTTGGCACTCTATTTTTTTTATTGTTTTGCGTCACGTGAGGGGTGTGGCTAATTTATTCTATACAGACCACAAGTAGGGGTGCATGAATCGCTTGAGCTGGCCTTGACTATTGCAAACACTTATTATTTCGTATACCAGTTTTCATCCATACATGTATGTCCACAACATACATACATACACATACACACATACATATATACATACACATACACACATACATACATACACATACATACATACATAATACATACATACACACATACATATATACATACACATACACACATACATATATACATACACACATACATATATACATACACATACACACATACATATATACATACACATACACACATAATATATACATACACATACATACACACACATATATACAAACATAGTCATAGCAATCTAATTACGCAATTCCCTTACGGGGTCGGCAAGAAACTGTGCATATAGCTCAAAAGACTAATCCATACTTAAAACCTCTTATTAACTCTCTCCACACTTCCCTATCCTTGCATACTTCCTTCTCTTCAACAACATCCATACACTGAGTCATACATGCTCTTTTATTATTGAAACTCTTAATGTTTCTCTTTTCCCCTCATTCGTCTACAACATTTAGCCACGTCTTACATGGCCTACCCCTTTCTTTTGATACACACACTCTACCTTCATATATTTGCTTCATAACTTAATTCACACTCATCCTCTCAACATATACCCACACCAACGTAAGATGCTTCTTTCAAACTGAACTATTGGATCTCCTTTCAAACCGCACCCATTCATTACTGATTCTGTCCATACGAGTCTTTCCACGCACATTTCTTAGATATCTCCTCCGAACCACATTAACCTCGCTCTTGTGTTTATTCTGGCAATTTCACGCTTCGTATCCATAGTACAATGTTGGAGTAAACACATTTTTATTACCTCTTTCGATACTACCTTATTCTTTGCAATGGTCCACATACATACAGTAGCCCCGTGGCTTCTTTGGTGCTTACTGACAGCTCACAGTTCATTTCTGACAGTCAACATCTAGGTATATACCTAAATTTTGAGTGTCAGAAGTGACAGTTGCTAAACACATGTTTTTGCAGATAATATGGTTCGTCGTAGGGATACATAATTTGGTCTGGTAACTTTTCAAAGCTGTCAGCCAGCACCAAAGAAGCCACGGGGCTACTGTACAACTACTCTCCAAGAGGCGTTCATCCATCTGTCGATTTCACCATCCATCCCTCCATTTTTTTTCAAAACATTCTGCCCAGTTACACAAAATAATTCACTTTTTTCTAACAGTTATTAATTTATACCAAGCCGAGCATAGAAAAAAAACTCTTAAATTTTGAATTTGGTAAGAGAGCTTGCGTCCTCATTTCCAGATTGTTTTCATAAACTCCTATTGGTAAATAATTTTTCAAAAACATACCAATATAATTGAACCCCTGGCTACCGTTACAAAGACTGTTTTAGAATATTCCGGAATGTTTCTGTGGATAAGATTCGAGTTTGAAGGAGCTTTTATTTTTTCTAGCCATTCCGACCAGGGTCTGAGTTCAGTCACCAGCTGTGGACAATTTATATCCATAACTAATAAAACATGTAGAAATGTTCCTGCATACAGACAAAACAAAGTGATAGAAGTTTCCGGGACCACTATAGAACACTTGGCGTATGAATACACTTTTTTTTTTAACACTGCCTCAATAGCTATTCTGGTTGTGTACTAATTATGATAACGTTTTAGGTACGAGGATGGTTGAATTTTGAAGAAATGTACCCATATTTGTATGGAGGGAGAGTGTAAAACCATTAGTAAAAAAAACACTCTCAATACAACCGACTGGTATACGAACTCCTATTTCCCCGTCATTGGTAGTCTAGTATATTGCGAGAGTGAAGTTTTAGACTATGCGGTCATCGAAGCGGGAGAATCAAGGTTGAAGTTGAGTTAAAAGATAAGGTGTTTAGTGGCTGTTTTAAGAATTAAACGTGTACTTTTTGAAAGATATAGTATTTAGAGACTATTAATTATAAAGAATACGTCCAAAACCATTAGGCGATTAGTAACGTGAAAAATAACACTTTAATTAAAAAGTAAATATTCACTAGCTAAATAGAATCAAACTACATACAAAAGGTGACCTGGTGGTCTAGGGGTATGGTGTCAGACTTCTGTGCTGGGGGTCCGGGGTTCAATCCTCGGTCCCGGCACAGATTTATCTGATTACCAAATCCTTCCTTCACCTNACCTCTGACAAGACATCTTGTGAATGTGGGGAATGCCAGGCCTCCACCGTGGTTCGGATCCCACGTTAAACTGTAGGTCCTCCATTTCATCTCACAATCACCCTACCTTTACACATTAGCGTAAGTGCGTATAACCCGAACGGGTAGTAAGACGCGCTGCTAATAATAATAATAAAAAAATAATAATAAACATTTTACGTTTTCTTGCGTTAGGAGGAGGGGATGTTTGAAGTCATCTTATGTAAGTTTATTAAAACAATGTGAAACAAAATCTAAAAAAAAACAACTGAAAATTCAGAAATGTTTCGTTTTTATTCATTGATTAGCCCCCACTTTAATCCCTCATTTTCACTGTTTTATAAAAATAATTGAAAATATTGACTTTATATTTTGCACAAAGATAACTTAGTTAATTACAATACACATAACTGACTTTTTGTTTTGATAATAATAAGAATAATGATAATAATTCAATGATTAAAATAATTTAATCTATCAAATCGTAAAAAAAAATTACATAAGATAGAAAAGCGGGTGGGACGGG
>CABFVX010003831.1:9959-26134 GCA_902151425.1 Timema shepardi | reverse complement strand
CGTCTTACTACCCGTTCGGGTTATACGCACTTACGCTAATGTGTAATGGTAGGGTGATTGTGAGATGAAATGGAGGACCTACAGTTTAACGTGGAATCCGAACCACGGTGGAGGCCTGGCATTCCCCACATTCACAAGATGTCTTGTCAGAGGTGAAGGAAGGGTTTGGTAATCAGATAAATATGTGCCGGGACCGAGGATTGAACCCCAGCTGCCAGCACAGAAGTCCGACACCTTACCCCTAGACCGCCAGGTCACCCTACATGTAGATACTTGTCGACATGTCTGGATAATGGAGGGTTAGTTAGTATCTGACCACTGCGCCGACCCTACAGATGACATCTCGTGAATAACACCCCCCCCCCTCTTCAGGGCCATTGAGGGAGTGTCGAAACGTCACTCCAGGGACAGGAAGTGCTGGCGGGCCTGTGCGTGATGTAACCCACACCATCCATCATCAGCTTGGTCCGAGGTGCATACCTCGGGGAGGGGAGGGGGACATATTTCATATCAGATTCCCGGGGACAAAAAGGTCGTATTCGAAACACGGGTACAATCCCTGGTAGCTGAGTGGATAGAGAGGCCGACAGGGGTGTATTGGTGGGCCGCAATTGTCCTGGGACCACACATATGACAGCCCTTAGAATAAACCCTGATTTTAATAGGGAACCCACTTTCAGGCACTGACATTGGTTTAAAATGTTTAAAATGTAGCTTTGTAGAAATATTTCTTTTTAGCCCCGCGTCTTACTACCCGCTTGGTTTATACGCTGATATATTAATTACTCTAATGGTTTTAGGGATTAAGAAGGCTATATTTATAGGAAGCGTACCCACATTTGCGTGGAGAGAATGGGGGGAGAGTGGAAGACAGTCTTTTGGGGAAAAAACATTCTCAATAGACCCGACCGAGATTCAAACCTTGATCTCCTTGTCATCTGCAGTTTAGTTTAGTGTGAGAGTAGCGCCTTAGACCATACGACCACCGAAGCGGTTGTGTTTTATTTGATTTGCTAATTTTAAAAAGGGGTTATCCTCTTTGTCTAATGATCAGCATTTTCTGACTACTGATCTGAAAGTCTTGGTTTCAATTCCCGGTGTAGGTGACCTGGCGGTCTAGCGGTAAGATGTCGGACTTCTGTGCTGGTGGCCGGGGTTCAATCCTCAGTCCCGGTTAAGATTTATCTGATTACCAAACCCTTCATTCACCTCTAACAAGACATCTTGTGATATGTGGGGAATGCCAGGCCTCCACCATGGTTCGGATCCCACGTTAAACTGTAGGTCCTCCATTCCATCTCACAATCACCCTACCATAACACATTAGCGTAAGTGTGTATAACCCGAACGGGTAGTAAGATGCGGTGCTAGTAATATTAATAATAATAATAATAATAATAAATTCCCGGTGGTACAATACTATTTTTCCCGAAAAGGAATTGTTCCCAAAGTCGCCATGTTCCGGTTATTTAGGCTTCAGTTAGGTTGAAGACTTCTTCTGTCACCCCTTGTTCGTCACCGTCACATTTCACGGGGGCGAAGTGGCGGCCACATTGTTTCCCAACCTCAACAAGGTGTCACATATCCACCCCTGTCGTTAGAAGACCAGACCCACCTCGGTGGCCGCACGGTCAACTCTCGCGGTGGACTAGACCACCGATGACGGGCAGATCGAAGTTCGAATCTCGGTCGGGTGTACTGTGGGTGGGTTTTTTCCAACATAGTTTTCCACTCTCCCTCCACGCAATTGTGTGCACACTTCCTCTAAATATAACCTTCCTAGCCCTTAAAACCATTAGCGTAGTTAATTCAACAGCGTATAACCCTAACAAATAGTAAGACGCGGTTATAAAAGTAAAAGTAGAAGACCAGTATTATTATTATTATTATTATTATTATTAGCACCGCGTCTTACTACCCGTTCGGGTTATACGCACTTACGCTGATGTGTAATGGTAGGGTGATTGTGAGATGAAATGGAGGACCTACAGTTTAACGTGGAATCCGAACCACGGTGGAGGCCTGGCATTCCCCACAATCACAAGATGTCTTGTCAGAGGTGAAGGAAGGGTTTGGTAATCAGATAAATCTTTGCCGGGACCGAGGATTGAACCCCGGGCCCCCAGCACAGAAGTCTGACACCTTACCCTTGGACTACCAGGTCACCTAGAAGACCAGTAAAGTCTAGTCGACAAACACTGGTGGCATGCGTTTAAAAAATTCTTTAAAAAGTTATCAAAAGTTTACAATTATATCTACTTAAGGTTTACTGTATCATTTATCTTTACAATACTAATAAATAGACTTGCGATTATCCTAGCCCCGCTTATCCGAGGCTCCGCGTTAACCGAGGCACTCATTCTGTCAAAGTGTCCAATTTTAACGTATTATTTATTTGTTTTAAAAATATATTTTTCATTTAGCTTAACTCCATAATATAAAAGTTGACTGTCAATCCTTGTGAATCCTGTCTTTCATGTAACAAATTAGATGTTTAAACAAATTAAAACTCTTACAAACAAACATAATATAAAAATGTAATAATTTGTATTGTAACGTTTTTAATAAATGTACAATTTTAAACTTACAAACAATAAACACAAAGTTGACCAGGTGGTCTAGGGGTAAGGTGTCAGACTTCTATGCTGGTGGCCGGGGTTCAATCCTTGGTCCCGGCAAAGATTTATCTGATTACCAAACCCTTCCTTCACCTCTGACAAGATGTGTATTAATCACAACTTGTAAATGTGTGGAATGCCAGGCCTCCACCGTGGTTCGGATTCCACGTTAAACTGTAGGTCCTCCATTTCATCTCACAATCACCCTACCATTACACATTAGCGTAAGTACGTATAACCCGAACGGGTAGTAAGCCGTGGTGCTAATAATAATAATAATAATAATAATAATAATAATAATAAACACAAATATAGAACGTACTATTGATTAATAAACTATAAATCCTACACGCTTCGTATTATCTGAGCTATACACAGTCCCGATTACCTCGGTTAATCGCGAGTCTACTGTGAATACACTTGTTATATTTTCACTAATGCCATTTTGGTAAAATGAGTTCCCAGTTTTAAAAAAATGGGTTTTCTATGAAAATCAGACTTGACGTTCATATGTACCACTCAAGTGATGATTCGAAGAGTTTTTGTTTTGATTATGGAAAAAAAAAATTAATCGCGAGAGCATTTAAGCCACAACAAAATATCACGAGACATGTTTTTAGAAAATTTACTTAGCACGTTGAAATGAATATACTGTGTGAATAAATTTGTTAAGATCGTTGAAGGATTTTTAAATGTATTTTTTTACACGAGAAATAAAATTTAAATTGAATCTTTTTGCGAAGTTGAAGACTTGGTTTTATACATGCGAATAATATTTTCCCTTAATACTCCTATAGGCAATGAAAGTTCCTATTCTAGAAGTTTTGGCCTACAAATGTTTTTTATGTAAAAAATGCAAAAACCTTGACCTTTTCTCGCGTTCTCTATACTCCCACTTTAAACTTTATTCAATAAACGGTTGTCCATTCTTCCTCCGTAAGATAATTCCTCGTTTACGCCACCGCTGTGGAAAGCGAAATGTGAATAATTAACGCAGAAAGCAAAAGTCAACAGATACAAATGCGATGTATAATGTTAATGGGACGTGTGTACATTTTGAGTTATAACTCTTGTTAAGTATTTTTTGGAAAATACATATTTATTAGCTTATGTATAGTCAAAAACAATACAATAACAAATTAAAATACTGAACAATAAATTATGAACGTAATAGTTTGTACTATTTGTAACAAAATGTTCAAAATATTAAATTACATAAAGGTATTATAAAAATTATATTAAATTTATTTCACACCACGTCTTACACTAATAGGCCGTAGATAGAGATGGTAGAATTTAGATAAAGTGTACCCGCATTTACGTGGAGCGAGTGGGAAAAACCTTAAGGATAAAACTCCCTTAATTCACGTGAACAGGTTTAAAACCCCGACCTCCCTGCCACCAATGATTTAGTATTTTGCAAGAGTGGTGCCTTAAACCATTCGACCATCGATGCGGGCTAATTTTAGTTGTGTGAGATATTTTATCATATTGTGAAGTCAAATATTAACGACTGGACCCTTCCCCTTACCACCCCCCACCGATTATTATTTTCAACACACATATTGAATTATTATTATTATTATTATTATTATTATTATTATTATTATTATTATTATTAGCACCGCGTCTTACTACCCGTTCGGGTTAATCTGTGCCGGGACCGAGGATTGAACCCCGGCCGCCAGCACAGAAGTCTGACACCTTACCCCCTAGACCACCAGGTCACCCACATATTGAAGAATCATCATAGACTCTACCATAAAATATGAGTGACTATCGACATTTTTATGAGGAATTAATTTAATTTTCAAAATAAAATATAGCCTATCTTACTCTCTGATAATGTAGCTTTATATTGGTGAAAGAATTTTTAAAATCGGTCCAGTAGTTTTTGAGTTTATCCATTACAAACAAAAAAACAATAAATCAAATCTTTCCTCTTTATAATAATTATTAGTGTAGATTTATTTGTTTAGTTAATAACAAAAACATATAATTTTGTTAGTCTCCATACACGATGTGATTTATAATTAATTAGTATCCATATATTAGCACATCTCTTTATCTAATGGTAATGTACTAATTAACACTTTTGCTGGTTTGAGTCGTATTTAGGCTCTAGCTAATTTCCTGTGTCAGGATGCAAATCATTAATTAATTATCTTCGGCGAGATTCTCCGTGGCTTTATTTCATATCTATATTCCGCGGTTTGTTTTATATTTACTATTACGTTGTCTGTCGTATCAATTAGCTATATTTGACTAAGCAAAATCGTTACCCCCACCGTTGGTATTTCAAACGAAACATTTAACAGGCCGAAATGGGCAATCGAAATAGTATGTTATTTTGTAATGTTCTAATTTTAGATTGCTAGACCAAGTTGGTAGGAACCTTGAATTATCCAATTTATTCAGTATATAACAGCTTTTAACAACTTCACGTATACTTGGTGTCAAGGGTGCCCATGGTTTTTTTTTCAAAATTGAGGCCAATTGAAGTCCCGTTTTCTAGAGGTATAGCTCCGCCCCCCACCCCCCCACCATTCTCGAGAGAAAATTAAGAAATTTAACCTTGTGGGAGGGAATTTTAGAGTATCTGAACCTAATTTTGAGCTAATTATATGAGTATCAAGAGTCAATATTCACAAAGAGACAAGTTTATGAAAAATTAACAAAAAAGAAAATTTATCTATAGCTGTACTCATTGAAAAGTAACATTAAATTTTACACAAGTTTATTGAACAGAACAAAATGTAAAAAGGACGCTGTTTAAGAGGAAATATACATTTTATAGTTTTTATCTGTTAACTCGGATATTGATGATTCAAAGTTGATAATGGGAAATTGTAACCAAATCCCAAATACACAATTTTATTTTTTCATAAAAATTTACAACAAAAAGGTAAATATTGCAGAGCGTTAAGGGAAGATAGACCCCCCCCCCCCTTAATGTCTATTTATGAGCATCCATAAAAGCATAGGGTGAATTATCAATGGTTGTAAATGTCAGAAAATGCGCCTTAGTAATGAAATAGCACTTGAATGATATTAGTAAATATATTCACAACATCAGCGAGCATGTGTGTGTGTCCACTTCATTCTTCATCTCTAGAGTCGGCCAATATGTGACTTGCCAATTTGTTCTACTCCCTAGGATTGTGTGAATCGGGTTTAGAATGATTTATCTTGAGAGGCCTTGACGTATCACGTATACGAGTACTCACCCTTCATACAACCTGATTTTGGTTCGGAAGGATTTTATGGAAGGTCTTTGTTACTTCTAGAATACTTATATGACGTAGAACTTTGGTAGGAGAAAAGACCTTTAATGAAACGCTCCTACCTAGGCGAATCGAATCGAAGCGCTGTATTTGGTCCCACGTTTAAGTTAGAATGAAGGCCGAAATGGAGTAGTTTCTAGTCTAAAGAATACCAAAAAAGTTATGTATTTCTTTCTTAATTATTATATTATTATTATTATTATTATTATTATTATTATTATTATTATTATTATTAGCACCGTGTCTTACTACCCGTTCTGCTTGTACGCACTTACGCTAATGTGTAATGGTAGGGTGATTGTGAGATGAAATGGAGGACCTACAGTTTAACGTGGAATCCGAACCACGGTGGAGGCCTGGCATTCCCCACATTCACAAGATGTCTTGTCAGAGGTGAAGGAAGGGTTTGGTAATCAGATAAATATGTGCCGGGACCGAGGATTGAACCCCGGCCACCAGCACAAAAGTCTGACACCTTACCCCTAGACAGCCAAGTCACTCTTAATTATTATAACCATATGACTTAGTAGATACACTGTAACAAAACATAAGTAAATGCTTGTAAATGAACCGTAATATTTAAAATAAATGCAAGTAAACTTACGTATTATTTTACCACTATTTACTAATTGGTTCCAATGCATTCTCTTTCATGTTACCGGTGCTACAGATTTGTTGTCATTTTTACCGTAAATAAATATACAGCCCCGGACTAAAGTAATTGGTTCCATTGCAGCTTCACATCACTAACAAAACACGCGAGTTATCGAATATTCTCACAGCCTCCCTCGGCGATAGCACCATATACTGATCTGACGAATGTCCTCGAGCTCGCCCGGAAATAGCCGATAACACCAAACTTCGCCTGGCGCGCCTAAATGGAAGCGGGCCTTCTCACAAAAATCATACTATAAAATTTCCAATCCAACCCTTATATTTATCAACTACTTTAAAGTCATTCGACAGTAAAACATTTATTTCACAATTTTTAACGTGTGTTTGGTATAAATAATATATAAATAATCATTCAATGATTTCAAATCATTATAGTTAACCGCTTATAAGGGGTCAAACTTGATGTTTTTATCCTTTTTGTGTACCAATGTTAAGGTAAGGTAATTAATGTATGGGACTGAAATTTAGTATGAGGTATAATAATATTATTATTATTATTAGCACCACGTCTTACTACCCGTTCGGGTTATACGCTTTAAGTACTAATTATTCTAATGGATCAGGAATTGGGAAGGTGGAATTAGATGAAGTGAACCCGCATTTTCGTGGAGGGAGAGTGGAAAACCATTTAGGAAAGACCACCCCCATTTCACCCGACCGAGATTCAAACCTCGATCTCCCCGTCCTCAGCAATCGAGCTCAACACGACAAGCGCGTTAACCAACTACGCCACCGAGGCGGGTAGTAATAATGTTGATTGTCGAATGACCTTAAGCCGGTTTGGTCTACAGTGTTCAAGGGTCGACTGTACTGCCTCTAGCTGCGGTAAATTAAACCACTAATATTAACTCGGCCACGGGGAGTTCCTGAGAACAAAGACAAGAACTCGACATCCACCAGGCAGCTATGATTTCATTAATGAAACGCGCGGAACAGTACTCTCTGTGCAGCGTCTGAGTTTATGTCGGCGTAAGTGTTTGATAAGTTTGGGCAGTAGCAGAAGTTATCTTCTGGTTGATGTTATTATGGTGCCCTCATTTTGCCCTGACAGATAGCAAGCTTACCTTGGTTGATTTCACTATGGGGAAACCTATCAAACTATGTGATCATTTAAGGCTGGGGACCGAGGGAACATTAATTAAGGTCAGTATTTTTTGAGTTTTTGTATCAAATTTTTTTTTAGGCAAATTATTATTATTATTATTAGCACCGCGTCTTACTACCCGTTCGGGTTATACGCACTTACACTAATGTGTAATGGTAGGGTGATTGTGAGATGAAATGAAGGACCTACAGTTTAACGTGGAATCCGAACCACGGTGGAGGCCTGGCATTCCCCACATTCACAAGTTGTCTTGTCAGAGGTGAAGGAAGGGTTTGGTAATCAGATAAATCTTCGCCGTGAACGAGGATTGAACCCCGGCCGCCAGTACAGAAGTCTGAGACCTTACCCCTAGACCACCAGGTCACCGTTTAGGAAAAAATAAATTAAATATCTCTTCAATACAAACATAAAGTTTAATTTTATTCCCGCGGTGATATCAACAATTGTTGAGTATCTGTCAATAGGGTCCTGGAATTTAATGACAACTTTTTTCTCTTTTTTTATTTAAAATGTTTGTCATCTTATTCCGCCATGCTCATGACAGATATTTAACAACTGTTGATATCATACATGGGAAGAAAATTAAGCTCTACGTTTCTAATGGAGCAATATTTGATTTGTTTTTTGGCAGAAAAATGTCTTGTTATAAAAACTGCAAAATACTTACCTTCTCTCGCGTTACTCACGTCCCACCTTAAGGTAACTCTGATCTCTTTCAGGGGTACACACATCTCTTTGGGCCGGTCTTATGAATACCGGATAAATATTGCTATTGGGAGGTTAAAGTTAACGACCAGATAAAAGTTATCAGCCACTTTAATATTTTACGCGAATTATGAATTGAATTTATCTGCCGAATAGCTATCTGTATGATAAATATATTTATATGCATAAAACGTAAGGTTGGTACTGTTTTTACTGGTGCGTGCATGCGTATAAGACCTGCTGCTACCGCTACAACCTGACTAGTGGCTACAACGCTCAACATCTGTTAAATAATGGCGGCTAAACGAGTGCGAGGAATCAGATGGCGTCACGTGGGTGCAGAAGACAAGATGTATTGCAAGTACTAATCACGGTATCTGCCAAAATGTGGCCATTAGTTGGGTACAACGTTCACAAAATTTCATTTATTTTACTCACAATTTGATAATTTGTTCTTATATAACTATAACTCAACAAATAGCTTGTCAGTTTTTATAAAAGTGTGAATTAAATGTTCTAACTTTATATAGTTAGAGCCTAGGCCTGCGCTTACTAAACATGTGGACCAAGATTTTAACCTAAAAACAGGTTCTGATTGGTGAAACCTCATGAAAAACAACGCGTCACTATGACAACACCATTTTATATTACAGATAAAAGTTATCAGGTACATAACCCTCCCGATAAAAATGTGATGGATAAATACATTTTATCTGGCTTATAAATGCTGTCTGGCAGTCATAAGCTGCACTTTTAACTTATCGACCAGATGTAAATATTTATCTGCCAGATTAATATTTATCCAGGAGTCGTAAGACCGGCCCTGAGTGAAATAATATGATTCACAAATCTTTTATAAACATTCATAACAATACGTATATTATTTCGTTTCTCAAAAAAATAGTCTCTATTTTAAGATAAAAGAAAGAAAACTGATACAGGTTTTTATAAAGTTGTTTTTAGGAGCAGCTGTTAATTTATTGATATATTCATCTTGCCCTACATATATTGTGGGATTTAAACTTTGAAAGAAACGTGATGTAATGTAATAACACTGTTTCTATTGAATATTGTCTTGAAACTAAATGATAAATATGTTTTGTATAAGAAATGTCACTCTTTTAGTGACAAAACGGAGAGAGGTTCTTTTTGTTTAACTAGACTGTTTGACAATTCGTCTGTTTGTTCTGAGATTACTGCCAAATTCGTGGACAATTTTTTTACTAAATTTAGCAGAAACATTTTTTGAACCTATACCAAACGGTGCACGTATGAGGTTTTGCAGTATTTTTTATTCGTTTCAATATGGACACCCCTCAAATGTGGTTTGTTTGGTAGCTTGGCCCAAATGATTTGAATTTTAAATTCTAAGCAATCAATCAAGAACCTTGAACGTGTTTATTCAAATTTTTACACATGTTACGAGGCTGACGTGAAGGGAGGGAGGTCTACTGTTCACAGAACTACTTGTAAGACTGTAGTAACGATAATAACATGGAGCGAGGTCTACTGTTCACAGAACTACCAGTAAGACTGTAGTAACGATAATAACATGGAGGAAGGTCTACTGTTCACAGAACTACTAGTAAGACTGTAGTAACGATAATAACATGGAGGGAGGTCTACTGTTCACAGAACTACTAGTAAGACTGTAGTAACGATAATAACATGGAGGGAGGTCTACTGTTCACAGAACTACTAGTAAGACTGTAGTAACGATAATAACATGGAGGGAGGTCTACTGTTCACAGAACTACTAGTAAGACTGTAGTAACGATAATAACATGGAGGGAGGTCTACTGTTCACAGAACTACTAGTAAGACTGTAGTAACGATAATAACATGGAGGGAGGTCTACTGTTCACAGAACTACTAGTAAGACTGTAGTAACGATAATAACATGGAGGGAGGTCTACTGTTCACAGAACTACTAGTAAGACTGTAGTAACGATAATAACATGGAGGGAGGTCTACTGTTCACAGAACTACTAGTAAGACTGTAGTAACGATAATAACATGGAGGGAGGTCTACTGTTCACAGAACTACTAGTAAGACTGTAGTAACGATAATAACATGGAGGGAGGTCTACTGTTCACAGAACTACTAGTAAGACTGTAGTAACGATAATAACATGGAGGGAGGTCTACTGTTCACAGAACTACTAGTAAGACTGTAGTAACGATAATAACATGGAGGGAGGTCTACTGTTCACAGAACTACTAGTAAGACTGTAGTAACGATAATAACATGGAGGGAGGTCTACTGTTCACAGAACTACTAGTAAGACTGTAGTAACGATAATAACATGGAGGGAGGTCTACTGTTCACAGAACTACTAGTAAGACTGTAGTAACGATAATAACATGGAGGGAGGTCTACTGTTCACAGAACTACTAGTAAGACTGTAGTAACGATAATAACATGGAGGGAGG
Organism: Timema shepardi; assembly: GCA_902151425.1. NCBI lineage: Eukaryota > Metazoa > Arthropoda > Insecta > Phasmatodea > Timematidae > Timema > Timema shepardi. Next base: position 15,314 of record CABFVX010003831.1, on the reverse strand, counting down.
TCTACTGTTCACAGAACTACTAGTAAGACTGTAGTAACGATAATAACATGGAGGGAGGTCTACTGTTCACAGAACTACTAGTAAGACTGTAGTAACGATAATAACATGGAGGGAGGTCTACTGTTCACAGAACTACTAGTAAGACTGTAGTAACGATAATAACATGGAGGGAGGTCTACTGTTCACAGAACTACTAGTAAGACTGTAGTAACGATAATAACATGGAGGGAGGTCTACTGTTCACAGAACTACTAGTAAGACTGTAGTAACGATAATAACATGGAGGGAGGTCTACTGTTCACAGAACTACTAGTAAGACTGTAGTAACGATAATAACATGGAGGGAGGTCTACTGTTCACAGAACTACTAGTAAGACTGTAGTAACGATAATAACATGGAGGGAGGTCTACTGTTCACAGAACTACTAGTAAGACTGTAGTAACGATAATAACATGGAGGGAGGTCTACTGTTCACAGAACTACTAGTAAGACTGTAGTAACGATAATAACATGGAGGGAGGTCTACTGTTCACAGAACTACTAGTAAGACTGTAGTAACGATAATAACATGGAGGGAGGTCTACTGTTCACAGAACTACTAGTAAGACTGTAGTAACGATAATAACATGGAGGGAGGTCTACTGTTCACAGAACTACTAGTAAGACTGTAGTAACGATAATAACATGGAGGGAGGTCTACTGTTCACAGAACTACTAGTAAGACTGTAGTAACGATAATAACATGGAGGGAGGTCTACTGTTCACAGAACTACTAGTAAGACTGTAGTAACGATAATAACATGGAGCGAGGTCTACTGTTCTCAGAACTACTAGTAAGACTGTAGTAACGATAATAACATGGAGGGAGGTCTACTGTTCACAAAACTACCATTTGTAGAAATATGTGTTTAGTTTATAAAGTATATATGTCAGTGTATTACTAGCCTAAAGCGACTTCCATATGGTTCGAAAAGCTATGAGTCAATAATTTGGTTTCCTTTTATCCCCCGCTTTGAAACAAATTTTTTCAAACAGAATGAATTAATTTGAGCCGAATACAACCGGTAATGGTGTAATCCCTCTCTTTACATACTAATGCTCGCCTGCCTTTATATCTCGTACACATCACCAATCAAACTACTCGCATCTGCCGTTTAGAGAAGCATCACTGGTTTCCAGCTTGACACAAATATAAAAAAAAAATTCCTCATTGAATTTTTAATTTCATAACTGGAGAAAGGACCCTTCGCCCCCTTTATCACCCCTTTGTCATGAAACGATGGCAACATTTGGGGAAAAATTGATAACCGAATCAACGAAAGGCCTCCGTGCCCATTTCGTGATTTCGATTGGAACTGCAATGTAAATAATGAGAAGGATATATTAGGTTGTCATGGCTACCAGGACGGTCAATGACGTCATTTAGATGCCCTCGCATACCGAGTCCGCAGGTGGGAGTGAAAGAGTGGAAGAGGGGAAGAGGGGGAATAGGGCTCTGAGTGACAGCTTATCAATAACAGCGGGAATAAGGCAGACAAGGACAGATATACGCGCAAACACGAAAAAATATATGAAACTCTAGATTTATAAAGAAAGGAGGAAAATAGGACAAGAGGAGTGGGGTAAACGAAGACGGATTCAATTTCCTGATAATTTATTTTATAACTTTATATAAGGTTTCTAACTTACATTTTTTAATTGAAACCTACTCCACTCTCCATATTTAAAGTATAAATTACATTTTATGCATCGCAAGTACACTCAGTTTATCTTAAAAGGTGACAAGCTTACCTTGCTTGGTTCCCCTATGGTATAATAATAATAATAATAATAATAAGCACCGCGTCTTACTACCCGTTCGGGTTATACGCTTTTAAGTACTAATTACGCTAATGGATTAGGAATTGGGAAGGTTGAATTAGAGGAAATGAACCCGCATTTGCGTGGAGGAAGAGTGGAAATCCATTTAGGAAAAAACACTCCCAGTTCACCCGACCGAGATTCGAACCTCGATTTCCCCGTCCTCAGCAGTCGAGCTTCAACACGACAAGCGCGTTAGCCAAGTACGCCAACGAGGCGGGTCCCGATGGTATAACTTATAAGTTAGATCCATAGTGTAATACATTAAAGTAGGTCTGCTACCTTTCAGGGTAAACAAATATAAAAAATAAAGTGCACAACCAAATCACATAAACTTTCAAAACTCATTACAATACTCTCAAATTAATTTTTGTCTCTAAAACAAGTATACAATGCAAGATTAACTACGTTTGGAATTAAATCATTCGAGCCATTTTCTAGAGATTTTGAGTCACCGAAAATCTGTTAACAGTAAACTGCCCTTATTTTTTAGAGATTAGTATCAAAACCCTCAATTCGGACTTGAGGTATGACTATCTGAATATAAAGTTTGAGAGAAATCCATCAAATGGTTCGGGCTGTAACCCCTGCCCCTATAGAAAGAATTGCAAGACCAACTTTATCAGTTAGAGGTTGTGTATAACATCAGGACCCATTATAAACTTGAGACGGAGTATGTTCAAGATTACAATACTTTCTCACTCGGTCCGGTGGTCGAATGATCCCAATGCACCAATCTCGCAATAGAATGGACTCCCGATGACGAGAAGATCAGGGGTTCGAGTCCTGACTGGAGGTGTATTCTTCTAAATAGTTTTACATATTCCCTACACGAAAACGTGGGTGCACTTCTTATAAACTCAACCTATTTTAGTTAGCTTCGGTGGCCGCATTGTCTAAGGTGCTACTCTCACAACAAACTAGACAGCCGAAGACGGAGAAAATTGTGGTTCGATCCAGGTCGGATGTAATGAGTGAGGGTGGTTTCCCTAAATGTATTTTCCACGCAAATGCGGGTACATTTACTCTAAATTCAACCTTCATAAGCTCTAAAACCATTATTGTAGTTAGTATATAAGCGTATAACCCGAACAGGTAGTAAGACGTGGTACTAAAATAAAAATAAAATATATTGAATGGGAAGGAACAGTTTAATTATAGAATTCCCTCCGTTAGGACTGTATTTCCCTGTTAACAGCTCAAGAGCCGCCACTGGATACACGACAATAGTAAGCTTTTAATAAATCTGGTGGTGAGATTATTGGCGTACTAAGCCGAAGGTCCCGGGTTCGATTTCTGTGTCCAGGTGTCATTTTTCAATTTTCAGAATATGATATCTTGTGAATGTGGGGAATGCCAGGCCTCCACCGTGGTTCGGATCCCACGTTAAACTGTAGGTCCTCCATTTCATCTCACAATCACCCTACCATTACACATTAGCGTAAGTGCGTATAACCCGAACGGGTAGTAAGACAAGGTGCTAATAATAATAATAATAATTATTATTATTATTAATATTATTACTATTATAATTATTATAAATCTGGTTCAAATGAGCGGTGAGCCGGATCTGCCCACTGGACCAGGCACAATACAATCATGCGACTTAGACCTCTCTTGCATTGAGCGAATATGTTGTCCGGCTTGATTCTCCATCCAGCAAACGTCCGGGTTTTTATAGCGGGGACATTTGGAAATCAATGTCGATTGTTTTTTATACAAATTGACTGACCGAACAAGTTTGTTTCTATTTGGGATGGAGCTCGGTCTTTAAGCGGGGGTGAGGGGGGGGTTGAGGTGGGGGTTATGTTATATTTGTACCCTGGTGATAGTTCTCTGAGCTTACAAAAAACAAATATAAATATAAAATTTGCGAACAAAAATCATTCAAATCACTTCTCTTTTTCACTTACTCTCGACCACTCGGAGAGAGAAGTTTTATGATCATAAAAAAAAAATCGAATTTGACATTACGATAATTGTCGACGTTTTACGACCTCCTGAAACAAAAAGATTATATTATTATTATTATTATTATTATTATTATTAGCAACGCGTCTTACTACCCGTTCGGTTTGTACGCACTTACGCTAATGTGTTATGATAGGGTGAGTGTGAGATGAAATGGAGGACCTACAATTTAACGTGGAATCCGAACCACGGTGGAGGCCTGGCTTTCCCCACATTCACAAGATGTCTTGTCAGAGGTGAAGGAAGGGTTTGGCGATCAGATAAATCTGTGCCAGGACCGAGGATTGAACCCCGGGCGCCAGCATAGAAGTCTGACACCTTACCCCATAGACCGCCAGGTCACCTAAAAAGATTATAATATAAGACAAGGTGGAAGGAAGAATAAGAATGAAACTGATGAATGGCATCGAAAAAGAAAAAAAACCAAGATAAAGTTTCAAGATATACAAAAAGGAAGCTTATGATATAGCACACCGGAGGACTCAATTTGGACAAAAGTAGTGGACCTGTTGAAAGACAGAACACTTAATTATTATAACAAAATGCTGATACAGATTCTTCATTTGCGAATGCTACCATATCTATCCTGGATGAATTCGCAAGAACACTGATGCAAAATATTATTGAATTAATTCGTTACTCTTGACCGCTGTCGCCTGCTTCGGTGGTCACATGGTCTAAGGCATCACTATCAAAATAGAATATATTGCCAATGACAGGGAAATCAGAGTTTGAATCCCGATCGGGTGTACTTCCAAGTTGGGTTTACTTAGGTATTTCTTAAATGGTTCTCAGCTCTCCCTCCACGCAAATGCGGGTACACTTCCTCTAAATTTAACCTTCCTCATCTTTAATTGACCAACGTAATTAATTAAAAATGAGCATAACCTCAACAGAGAGTGAGATTCGATGTTTAAAGAAGATTTTTTAATTTAAATTAAATTAGAATAAACTTTTTTTACATCTTACCTAGCGCTTGTAAGAACAGTTCGGGATTAATGTGTTTGAAAAAGTTATTAAAGGAAACTTAGCTCACTAAAAGTAGAAAACTTTTATTTTATAAAGTTTGCAACGTTGCAGCGGGTTTCTTACAACTTCCAATTCCACCATGACAGTTCAAGTAGTCCCGTAATTCATAAATAATAATGTTCATAACTTTTTGAATTCCTGTAATATGGCACTTTTCAAACTTCGAAAGTTTTTTTTTTTGTTATAAAGTTTATCTCTTGCTAAGGGATTGATCCATCTTATAATATTACACTCACGTTAACCACGCATTTCAGTCCCGGGTGCAAGATACCCACAATTTGCAATTTCCAAAAAAGTATAGTAAGTGGGGTGACCTGGCGGTATAGGGGTAAGGTGTCGGACTTCTGTGCTGGCGGCCGGGGTTCAATCCTCGATCGCGGCAAAGATTTATCTGATTACAAAACCCTTCCTTCACCTCTGACAAGACATCTTGTGAATGTGGGGAATGCCAGGCCTCCACCGTGGTTCGGATTCCACGTTAAACTGTAGGTCCT
>CABFVX010003830.1:57697-77255 GCA_902151425.1 Timema shepardi | reverse complement strand
TATGAGGGTGATAGTGAGTATTGGGGTGTGGAGCCAGTGGAAACACAATCTAACTTAAGCCTAAATAACCAAATCTTGGTGACCTTTGCGATAATTCCTCTATCGGGAAAAATACCCAAGGTACCAGCCGGGAATCGAACCCGGGACTCCAAGGTTCGTAGCCAGGTGCACTGACCACTAACTAGACCACGGGGCCGGTTTTATGATAGCGATGTGTACCTTAGTGTAGCAGCATGTGTTAGTAGTTGGGATAAACAGTTTGAACACCTTAGGAATTAAATTGACACTTCTAAATGAGTGAATTATCATAACTTATTGGAATAGTTAGAACCTGTATACTGTACACCTACTTTAGCACCCCTCTGTATTATATCACTTAGGCCCTAAGGGAGAGCCATTTTTTTGTATACTAAGTTCTGTTTAATATTGTGTACTACGACGCTACCTGCACATCAAGGCGTACACTAGTTTAACATACGCTTGGAGAGAGAGTGGGAAAACACCGTAACCATTACAGTCTAGATAAAAACCTATCCGCCCAGTCGAGATCCGAAGTGATTCACAAGGAAGAAACAAAATAACCGACTGAATACAGGTATTTAATTGCATTAATATTTGAAGACATAAAACCATCACACCTTAATTAAATAGGTCAAAACCAAATTGTAATTAGTTCGGGGCTACAACGGGAGTGTCCTGTTTTATAACGAGTGCGTTTCTAAAGTTGGCAGCAATAGTTTACTTGGTCTCCAGACAGTTAATTGGACCACTTATCCCATCAAATGGCAAAGATGTCTGATTGACGAGTGTGGTTTTGAATGGAAAAGCCCCTCAAATTGTAATACCCTTGGAAAGTTTGAATGTCGGGGATAAGTACCGAGAACGCCGAGAAATACGAGGTTTAAGTTGTAACAGTCGTAAAGTCGTAGTGCTCCTCTACATGTGGTCGGCCGGGAGTTTCGGGCGCTACTGGTGCGTCACATTTTGTGGCCACATCTTTGGGATGAATGCTCAATTTTAGGGCAGAGCCCTGCGTGGACAAATGATTCTCATGGATGGATGCACGGATAGTGAAGCTGACTTTCACTTAGGGAGGCCCCGGACTACTGTAATGAATGCATTAACGCTGGAACACTTTTTGTTTTGGAAAGGGTGTGTATGTGTGTACTGTGTATGGGTTTACAAGTGTGAAATATTTGCTGAAGTTAAATGTTTGTCAGGTGAAGCTTCGCAAGAAAGGGGATATACCCCATCCCTTCACAAACAGAACATTTTTTAATTATAGGTGTATTTAGAAGCGATAATTAAATAATTAAACTGCCAATGACGGGAAAATCGAGGCTCACATTCTGGTCGGGTGTACTGAGGTTTTTTCCCCACAAAATAGTTTCCACTCCACGCAAATGCGGGTACACTTCCTCTGAATATAACATTCCTAATTCATAAGCGTAATTAGTACATAAGCATATAACCCGGAGACGCGCTGCTAAAAAAATAAAAAATCTTTATATTTTATCTAAAAATGGTAGTGGATACAAATTATATCACGTACCATTCAATCAACATTTGGCAGGTGACCTGGCGGTCTAGGGGTAAGGTGTCAGACTTCCTTGTTGGGGGTCCGGGATTCAATCCCCGGTCACAGCACATATTTATCTGATTACCAAACCCTTCCTTCACCCCTGACAAGACGTGTATTAATCACAACTTGTGAATGTATGGAATGCCAGGCCTTTACCGTGGTTCGGATTCCACGTTAAACTGTAGGTCCTTCATTTCATCTCACAATCACCTTACCCCCATTTACCTCCTGTTCCTACGCCTGGTATATTTTGATATAGGTGTTTTGCATCAAGTTCATTGATAAACTTGACAATCTCGGTTCCACGAGTCAATTAAAACAAAATGGACGTGGCAGACAAATATTTTCGTGACTTGTTGAGAATATTTTTATAAAGCTATTTTTTTTTAAAAGCAGTTTTTGTTACATTATTATAAAGGCACTTAATATATATAGCGTCTATTAATTTGTTTACTTGACCGTACGTATTTAAGATGTCTCAGTAATGGACGAGAGGTACAAGACGCTAGACTCACATTGCACTTGGTTGCCGCTGACGGTGAGTTTGGAGTTAAAGATTCCGGCCGGAATCACTGTGGCTTCCCTGTCTTCTATCCTTGCCAATGTAGGTGCATTTCTTTTAGACTACCCTCTCCTTATGTTAAGTCATTAGTGATTATCGTGTTGAGTGTGCGATTTTTTTTAAAAAAAAGAACGTCACATGATGGGTGGACAGACTGTCTAGACCTGCTAACACAATCATAGTTTTTAATAAATCGTTGAGTTCTCTTTGTGTGGTTAGTTTTTGTTGTTGTTGCGATGAGCACTTCTATCTATCTCATTGTTTTCACGAACCACATTGCGATTGATGATCTGTCGACGTGGTGGTCTTTGTCACCACAAAGTATCTACAGAATAACTTTTCACTCTGTCAATCTTTTTTTCTCTACTTTTTTAAAAGTAATAATTTTGTCCCGATTCGATTCTCTGTTTCAAAGCATGCCGGGGAAACGGGATTAAGTTTGTCACACAGCTGTAAAAGCTGTAATAATATGACCTACTTATAGAAACATTACATCTTTGTAATTAGGATTCACAAATGGGTGAACCATGTTGACTTTGAAAAATAAAATGAAACTAGTTTATTTTTGTATCATTTGGAAGGTCGATTTTAGATTCAGGAATACACAATATATTTCTTATCTATCCTAATACGAAAGTATCAAAATTTACAATTTATATTTGATAGTGCCATCTACACCTTATTTCATTGCTGAGGAAACTGCATGTTAACTATTGAGAAACAGCGTTGTCATTCTTTTGTTTTCCGTGGTCAGTCTTACTTCGAATGTATATCAAATTTGGCAATGCTGGTTTCGTTGTTGCCAGTATATGGTGCTTCTTCCCACAGCACAGTCGTAAAATTACAGTAGTCTGAGTCTCGTGTTCCTAATAGCTATCTCAAAAACATTCACTAAATAAACACTTCGTATTTTATTAGTACTCTGTGTGGAAAAATATTTGTCAACGATCACGTTAAAATTTTGTGTGTATGTGTAGATTGTGTTGTTTTTTTTGTTTGCTGTAGGGTTGAGGAATTATAGTTTTATGTACATATTATTATTATTATTATTTAGCACCGCGTCTTACTACCCGTTCGGGTTATACGCTATGTGCATATTAATATAGTTATTTGAATAATAGTGTAATGTTAACAGTTAAAATATAACAAACTATGGAATCTCCGGCGTGTTACAAACAATTACATTCCAAGAGGAAAATATTAAGGAGTAAAGCTAGGGCAATGGTGTTAAGAGTCTACACCTATTTTCGTTAAGACTGAACTTGTTCAGTAAATCAAGTGGCAATACAGACTGCAGAAGCTATAGGTGTGTCTTATAAGTTAGTAATCTCTATTAAACGAGAATTCAAAACTAGGGGAAAGTTACTGACACCAATCAAAAAAGGAAATAATTGCACTCAAATGAAGCGTTTGGATAAATATTACACTTTTACTCAAGCGGCAATTCGCAGAAATGTACAGTCACATTACCGTAACAATGAATTACCTACCCTAAAGAAAATTAAAGCTTTGATTGATATTGACCTTTTTAATTTTCTGATTAAATCAAGTAAGAATGTAATTTATAGTATTTAGTATAAAATGCATGTTGTAATATATTTGTTTTTATATTAATTACGAGGAAAAATGTTTTATACATAGAAGTCTTAAGCGTTATTACGTGTGGAATAGAAAAAGTTAATACCCTTCAATCTTGAAATAAAAAAAACTATTATGGAAATAGTTAATGTTTATATAAAAGGCTACACACCGATAAGAAATGTTTTTGCCTGTCAATTGAACCCCCTAACCTACCTGTGCCGCATTGTTTAAATGAGAGCTTTCCAAGTTAACCCTCCCCCCTCACTTCTCAAAACCCAAAAGCTAGAAGGTATGGCAACCGGTAACAGAGAGAGAGAAAGAGCGAAGATAAATCTTTTCTCCATAAGACCTGCAGTTCCCTCAGCTATAAAATTAGGTGTAGCGGCCTTAAGATAGTGTCTTAACAATTAATATCTGACAATACCACCTAGTGGTCTCGAGACAAACACATTTACTACGTATATATACTTATTAAAGTGACCTCAAAAATAACGTGATGACGTTAGTAATCCAAATCAATTAACCATATAATTTTAAATAAATAATTATTAAGGTAGGAATAATAATTTAGAAAACATAAAAAAAGGTTAAATGCAAAAATAGAATTTTTAATAAGCGTATAAGCAAATTTGCTGAAGATAGCGCTGCTTACTTTGGGCACTCTCCCGTGGTAGTCAAAACACGGTATTTTTATAATACTATGTCGACGTCACGTGATCACAGAGACGGATAGAAGGGAATACACAAAGACGGCTGAGATAGGAAAAGGGAGGGGAACATGCCAGTGGAACACCTGGATCTCGTCCAGTAGGTTCTAGAAGAAGAATCTTCTGCTCATCTACCTTGTTCTACCGGAGTCTCGCGACGTCCGTGGCGTGGACACGATGCGGTGTCATAAACTGGTCAACTTGTCGTGGCCGGATACCAGCGCTGACAAGTGCGAACCTGCGTTCAGTATTAACGGTCCCATCTGTACAAACACTCTAATTGCTGACGCAGGTCAGCGCCGATCAGCGCTGGTAATAGGAACGCAGGAAACCTGTTCTCTTTCTGTATGCACCTTCATAATTCATTTTTAGAGGAGAAAGATTTTTATATTTTTATTAAGCTTGGTATTTGTGTTTTATTATGTTATTGTCATAATGTTGTGTATCAGCCTTGTTATATTCTACTGCTTACCTCTTCTGTCTTCTTTATTAATAAAATGGAGAGTTTGTTTATCTGTTATGAGCGTTGCGTGATATCTGACTCATGCAAAGGCCTGAAATTTTCAAGTTGCCTTCCGGCTACAGTAATTAAACTAAGCACATTTCTCCTGGGCAACGCCGGCTACTTCAGATAGTATGTTATATAACTCATCATTTTATTTGGATAAGTTAAACATTAAATATAAGCATATATTCAAATTAAGTTTTCACCAACTTCAGTGGTCGCATGGTCTAAGGCTTCACTCTCTTGTAGGACTAGATTGCTGATGACAGGGCGAGTGTGGGTTCGTTTTCCGGTCACGTGTACTGAGGGTGTTTTTTTAAAATTATGTTCTTAAAAAATAACTTTAAAAACCGAGATATCACAGGTTTGTGTATGAGTGCCAATGAAATACAAACAAAATGTAAAAATTGAATCATACGTTCACGTATATATATTTTTAAAATCATATTTTGAATTTCAATTTTTCTCCGGGACTGTGTCTGAGCACGAAGCCATAAACAGTTCCGAATGGCACGTCGCCGACTAAACCCGCACTGCGGACTCAACTTGGGTTCTTCATTTCCTCGGGAGGAGAGAAAAGAAACATTAACTTTCTTGTTTCGCCGAGCATTTCAAAGATCCGTCTTTTGTGCTGCAAGCACGTATCTACTACCCCTCCCCCTTGCACTCTCCAACTCACCCCTTTTCTCAGCCTCCCCCTTAAGTCTTGAAAAGCGGTGCATGTAAATTTATGGTCTGGTTGTTGTCTTTTGGGTTTTTTTTTGGGTCAAAGCCTTGTTTGTTTAAATTGTGCGCCTGCAGTAAGTTTTGCCGCTTTCGCCCATTGAGAATACATTAGGAAGTCGACGTTAGTCGTAAATTATGTGGACTGTGGTGGTTAACGAGCGTCTCTTTTGCGGGGGTGAAGGAGGATCTCTTGGCAGCAGTAGCGCCCTTAAAACGTCGCTCCCTTATTGGAACAACTATGAGAAACCGCCTTAACTGATGTCATCGGGTATGGTTTCTAGAAATTGCTGATTCCTTCTGATTTTGAATTGTCTATTAATTGGAAGAACAGCAACACAACAAATCTTTGCTAGACCATTTCCTAGTTTTATTTTGTTGCTTTAATTGCTTTGAGATCGGTATAGTTAGATTAGTGGTTGTACCTTTTGACTCTCAACGCGTTCAAATCGCAACAGGCACCTCTTAGACAATTATATTTGTCTTTCTATTTCCAAGAATTCGGACAGATAAATAAAATGGGAGTGAACCCATTTTTACTATTTAATTTCCTTCAGAAGAAGCATTCAAGTGTTTTATTATATTTAATGTGCAGATTATGAATCTAATTGAGAACGTTCCGTTTATTTTGGTGTGGCCACGTTTTGTTTGCCACTTGTATTAAGGTGTCACTCTCCCCGATCTGATTCGCCGGTGATGAGGTTGGAGGTGTGAACCCCCGGCCGGATGTTTCGAGGTGTTTTTTTTACTCCCCAAATGGGTGACCTGGTAGTCTAGGGGTAAGGTGTCGGACTTCTGTGCCGAGGTTCATTCCTCGGTCTCGTTATCTGATCGCCAAACCCTTCCTTCACCTTTGGCAAGACGTGTATTAATAACAACTTGTGAATATGTGGAATGCCCAGGCCTCCACCGTGGTTTGGATCACACGTTAAACTGTAGGTCCTCCATGTCATATCACATTCACACTACCATTACACATCAGCGTAAGTGCGTGTAACCCGAACGGGTAGTAATACGTGTTGCTAATAATAACAATAATAATTTACTCCCCAAATGGTTTATTACTATTGCCACTCAAATTTGAGTTACTTTTCTTTTCAATCCAAACTTCCTCATTCCCGCCCCATTAGTGTAAATATGAGAATAGGCCGGGTCGCACGTAAAAAAGAGAATGTGTTTACTATAGAAAGGGAATAATATATTTATTAATCAAATAGCGAATTTATGGTATTTAAATAAACGTAACTCTTCTAATTTAATCTTACCCACATCGGTGGGCACGAGGAGTAATGTCAGGTTCATCGATTTTGCTGGTGATTTGATGGTCAAGAGTTCAAACAGTGCTTGTGATCACCGAGGGTGTTTTTTTTTCCCCTAAAGGCTTTCCCACTCTCCCTCCACGCAAAATCTAATACATTCCATCCAAATTCTACCTTGTTCGTCCTCGCTCCATTAACATAATTAAAAGGCGTACAGCCCAAACAGATATTTAAACGAGAGTTTTTTTTAATGTATAAAGTTTAAATAGAACAAATGTGTCACTTTTACACCATCCTCTTTGCCACGTTTGTCTCAAGTGACTTGCGGTGCGGCGTTGTCACCCCTTCTTGATCTTTCATTGGCTGCTGTCTTGTCCGTCGGGTCGTTAGCTGCTAGTGTGCCCGGGGGACGGAAGGCTGGTCGACGAGACCAACTTATTGTCGTCAGCAGGTCAATGGTGTGGGTAGTAATCAGCGACGATGAAAAAGGANTTGCGGTGCGGCGTTGTCACCCCTTCTTGATCTTTCATTGGCTGCTGTCTTGTCCGTCGGGTCGTTAGCTGCTAGTGTGCCCGGGGGACGGAAGGCTGGTCGACGAGACCAACTTATTGTCGTCAGCAGGTCAATGGTGTGGGTAGTAATCAGCGACGATGAAAAAGGAAAGGGAGGGGGGAGGGGTAAGCCGCACATACGTCTTTTAGACCTTAGAAAGCACTGAGGGGCGCGACGATTCAGTGGTTGGTCCAGCTGAACAAGCCTGTGATTTATTGGCTCAAATCCGCACACAACGCAAAAGTAAGGATGACGTTAAATTCACGTCACTCGTTATTTGTTCCTCCTCCTCCTCGCATGTAACCACTTTCCTTTTTAACCGCTTCCCTCTAAGCCTCCCTCTTCTTTGGCAACATCCTTTTATGTTTTATGTCGTATTATGGTGGGTGAAGGCGCTTGACGAGCGTGACTCAATTTTGGTTTTTTGTGTTGTCAAGTTTTGAAGAGGAAGGGCAATGTTCGCGTTTCTAGTCTACGTTAATCCTCTCATTCATCCACACTCAAACATTCTTTTTCTCTTTCTCTCTCACATACAAACACACACATTATCGCTCTCTCTCTCTCACACATACAAACACACACATTATCGCTCTCTCTCTCTCTCACACACAAACATTATCTCTCTTTCTCTCTATCTCTCACATACACACATTATCTCTCTTTCTCTCTCTCTCTCATACACACACACAATTTCTCCCTCACGGACGCACACACACACACACACACACACACACACGCGCGCGCGCACGTGCGTTCTCTCTCTGTATTTGACAACGCATGAGCTGTAGAGCCAAAAGCAAGCAGACAGCTTCGTCGACTGTTGTAAGAAGATTTGAAATAACTCGTTAATGTAAAGCGTGTATATCGATGAATTGGATTGTGCCACGACACAGCGGTATAATTTGAAAACATCCATCGGGAGAATTATCTAAAATATAAACAAGAAAATACAACATGTTGGTAATAAGCTGTTTTAAGTTAGCGTTGCAATGCATCATGGGTCAACTTAAAGTGTGGGAATTAGTGCGCAGATTCTGCTTTCTATTTTTCGGCGAGCGTGTGAACTAAGCTTTAATCGGAGAAACGTACTCTAATTAATGCTTAAAAAATATAGATAATGTTTATAACAAATAAATAAAAGAACACAGGAGTGTTTTCATATATACAAATATTTGTTCACAGCGGGTCGTTTCATCGTCAAATAGAGATGGAATTTTTTTTTCCAGTTACAAGTTCAGATGATTGAATCACAGGGGAAGGGGGGATGTATTTGTAAAGGCTTTGATTACATTATTGAAGTATCGACATATCTGGGTCTACAGCAGACCGGGGAACTTCGACGTTGGTGGCGCTTTAATATTCAACCACCAGGCGCTGTAATCAATACGCAAGTCTTGAGATGACAACTGAAATCAATATTCATGTTTTATTGTAACTCTTTTTTATAACGTTTCTGGTCTTGATGTCACTAAGAATAAATTAAACCCAAGCGCAAATATTAAAACTTGGTGTCCCGCTAGTACATTTGTTCCATCCAAATTTTTGGAAAAATTATTAGAAAAAATATAATCAAAGTAAGAATTTACTATTCACATCTCAAACGCTAACTAGTCATTTTCATTATTTCTTGAAATAAAGGGTCCTTTGTGATTAAATACTTAATTTTACCCAAACAGAAGTGTTTAGAATAGTTTTAAAGGAAATAAAACTACAATACAAATCAAACAGAAGAGTTCAATTAGTAGAACATATCGATAATATCGCCTTCATGGAGGAAACCATTTTATTTGGGTAATATACATAGCTTTTTATTCACACTAAGTGAAAATTTTAAGGGGATTTGCCATATTACGTCCTGAGGCAATTTTTTTTCTCTCTGAAATTAATTCATCCCGAAGTGTTCAGCCAGTTAGTTGTGGGGATTCGATTGCTTTTTGAAAGACACAAAATCAGCATCACGTGACCACGCCTGACCCTACGAGCAGGGTTAATACACAATATTTTGACTTAGGATAAGAACCCCTCGTCGTGCGTTTGTTCCCCGTGCTTGTTATGTTAGCCAGGTGGTTGTCTTGTTAGCGCAGGTACTGGGTCTCATGAGTAATAGGCGGTTCATCCATGTCTAGAGGACTGTGAAGATGACGTGACTCACATATTAAACATGGTGGCTACAGACAGGGAAATGCCAGGGAATTTAACTAGAAATAAGGAAAAATCAGGGAATTAAAAATATGTCTAAAATATCCCAATAATTTCGCAACTAAACATTAAAACAAAAGTTAATAATACCTACATAAAATAACATTCTAATTTTAAAAATAACTGATAAAACTGTTTATGTTTAATAGATACAAACTTTTTTAAGATGTTGATCAATCAATCAATCAATCAATATCCCATTAATTTTGCAACTAAACACTAAAAAGTTAATAATACCTACATAAAATAACATTCTAATTTTTAAAACAACTGATAAAACTGTTTATGTTTAATATATACAAACTTTTTTTAAGATGTTGATCAATCAATCAATATCCCATTAATTTCGTAACTAAACACTAAAACAAAAGTTAATAATACCTACATAAAATAACATTCTAATTTTTAAAATAACTGATAAAACTGTTTATGTTTAATAGATACAAACTTTTTTTTAAGATGTTGATCAATCAATCAATCAATCAATCAATCAATATCTCATTAATTTTGCAACTAAACACTAAAACAAAAGTTAATACTTAAATCATTAGTAAATTATAATGTTTTCTAAGGGATACTACGCATTACAGCACTACGTTGCAACGTCTGGTTGGAGCTTTATTTTATATTTAAGTTAAGCTTATCCGGGGATGAGGCAAGCTCTTAAAAACCCTTCTACACTAACACTTCTCTCGGGTGCTAATTATCTTACTCGTAAATTGGGTATCTCTGAATGCAGCCATTGAAATTGATATGTATAGTAGTAACTAGATTAAATAAACTTTTATGTGTTTTTTTATATGCTCAGAAAGTCGTAATTTTGAGGTAGTTATTAAGTTTGTCACCCCTTAAAGTGAAGAGGTTGATTTCTGTCTCCATATTCGAATATAATCTACATTTACTTGTATAAGAAGGAGGTAATGCCAACTGAAGACTATTATGTGTAATATCTCTATTTACAAGGAGGTGGTTATGTCATCTTAATACTATTATGTGTAATATCTCGATTTACAAGGAGATGGCCATGTCATCTCAATACTATTACGTGTACTATCTCGATTTACAAGGAAAGGGTCGTGCCATCTTAAGACACCTCTACCACTGCGCGGACACTGGCGACCTTACTGGACCATCCATCTTTCCTCCACCCACCCTGTGCCTCCTCCAGCTTCCTCTCTATATCAATCGGCTCTGCACTGTCTTTCCGCGCACCCAGCTCTTGATTAAAGTTTATCTACGCGAGGCGACGTGTCCGGGCAGCGAACTCTTGATTTATTGAGTCTGCACGAGCAGAGTAAGGAATAGAAGGGGGAGGAGAAGACGGTCTGTAAACAAGGGTCAATTATTCAGGGGGCGTAATTCACTCTCAATGCCTGTCTTGTTATCCCAGTGATTTAGAGCTTTTTTTTTTGTCGTTACTGAAATGTGGTGTGGTTTAAAGAATTATCCTAATCCCCCAGACTTTCGTCGTAAAAAATAATATATACATTCAGAAACAAGATAATGAAGTCAAACCGGTAAACTTGATAAGAAGAGACTGACATCTTTGTTTGTGTAGCCATTGGTGTGTGTCTAAAATAGTATAATGTCGCGATCTACCCACCGCGGGCTTGATATGTCAGTATAGTTTGCGGGAGGGGTTAGTCGCAGGCAAGGTAGTTTTGTGGGTTCAAAATAATATGTAAGATTACGGATTTTGGTTTAATAGAGGTAACAAAAAGGTAATACAAAATGTGATGTTAAATGGAAGATAAATAAATAAAGAGACAGTCGCTTGAGTTCAGGAAACAATTGGTATAACTCGTGTAAACGTAGACCGGTGGAATTGACTGGCACTGTGCGTGAACCCTACAGAACTCAATCTCGGGACCCTGGGCTCGATGGATGCCCTCTAAGTACAAGTGCTACTGATGACCTGAAGATGTAGTCTGCTATGGTCCAGTGTCGAAAAGCGTAACTGCCCGCTATATCGGTGGAATTGTGACAACCCCGATGTCAAAAGATAAAAGGATTGCTTAGCCCGCTATGGCTAAGAATAGACCCTTGTGGTACTACAATATTTATACCCAATTCTTCACTTTATATTTTATTTATTTTAACTGTTATTTTCCTATTTGCTAAGTAATCTTTAAACCATTCATAAATACTACCGCTGATACCAATTTTATAAAGTGATTCTGGTAAAATATTTTTATCTAACGTATCAAACGCTTTTGACATGTCTATAAATGCGATAGCTATGTGTTTGTTTTCGTTAAATTTCTCTAGCATTTGATTAATAAAAGTGTGTAAAAGTATTTCTGTACCTTTGATTTTTTTGAATCCGTATTGTTTTTGGTCAATTATTTTATATTTATATAAATAATTTATCAAGTAGTTGGCTCCGTATCTTTCCGTTACTTTGTCTAAAACTGGTAGAATTGCTAAAGGTCTGTAATTACATAACCTAAGTGGTCCCCCTTTTTTTATAAATTGGTCTAATAATTGCGATTTAAGTTTTTGCGGGATTACACCCTGTTGTATAATTAAATTAATTAGTTTTGTTATCAACGGGGTAATTTGGCTGTTGATAGTTTTCAAGTCTTTAATTCTGATTCTATTTATTCCCTGGCTTTTATTTATATCTAATTTATCAATAATATATTTTATTTTGGAACATGTAACCCTAGGTACAAACATAATAATAATAAAAATAAAGGAGTATTCAAATATTCCTTTATTAAAATTAGTTTGTAGGCCTATTTCAATAAATGTAATAGTGTATGTTGTATTTAACACTGGTTAAGTGGAAGAGAAGTCTAACAATAGCAAAAATTAGTACCAGCAAATAAACACAGCGCTAGTGTGGTGTGGCTACCAACTAGAATGATGTAAGGAGTATTTATATTAAATAAAACAAAATTGCCGAATAGATGGATATAAAATTACACCGAAAAAAAAAAATTAAACTGGGAAAAAATATGAAATATAAAAGTGAGGATCATTTACATACTGCCGTATGTCGATCAAAATATATCCTTTTCTTTGTAACGTTCCTTAAATGGAGCGCCCAGTTCCTTCTAGAAATATTTTCTCTCCTTGATGCGGAATATCCGTCTGAGAAAGCCGTGATTTATAGATAACTGAGGCGAGGAAAGGCTTTCTCACGGTCGACCTGTAAACAACTCAATTATTCAGGGAACGTTTTCTTAAGTTTCTTACGAAAACTCGACCCGACCGCCATCTTGTCGGTGACCTGGGGCGACTTGACGCGGGGATATTGCTATAAATTCCTTGATTTCTTGACTTTTCCCCTCCCCTCACCCTCCACACGGCCTCACCACCCTCTCGGTTACATTCTGTTCAGTTGATTGAGCAACTAAATCTGTTGGGGTCTAGTTGATTTTAGCCTGGTTGACAAAATTTAAAATATATTACCAACCAAGTTACTATTCTATAAAACGAGGCGTATTGAGGGAATTAAGTAATCCTGGATAGATTGTGAAAAAAAAACCCATAGATTTTAATTAAGTAATCTAATATTATAGTACTGCACTGTATACGTATTTATTATATAATAAAATTCTAACTAAAATAACTTATTACGAATTAATCCAGGCTAGCTAACCGTTTTATCGATTTAGGCTCCAACGCCTGCATCTTGAATGGTTTGGATAGTATTATAATGGATGCTTATTGCTTAGGTAAATTATTCTAAATTAATAATTTTGGGTGATAGTTCTGGCTGGTTTTAAATTAATTTCGGTAAACACAAAGGTATGTCCAAAATGTACTAATCTAAAAGAAAAACTGCATTACTGTAATTATTGACATTGATTTTATTTACGTAAGGTATACGCCATTTGAATGGTTCATTATTTACCTTGTAGTAATGTTTTTTATGTTCGTGTCAAGAAATTGGGCTCATGAAATGCAGCTATGTATACAACTCACTGCCCAAACTGCACATATATCTTGTTTGAACCAAAATTAATACAAAGTCCCCGTACACTTCCACCCGTAAAACTATTCTAATACCATTAAATTGTGTTCAAAATTTCGGAGTACAGCGCCGGGAGAGCAAAGCTGTTGAATCATGCGTGTACGACGAGTTGCATAGGAGCCAGGGGCGCGGCACTGCACATGTAACATCGGCAAGCACTTTCTGTGATGTAGGACCGTTAATGTTGACCTTTAGAAAGTATTCCCGTTTCTAGATGGACTGGTGGGTTGTTGGTACCTATTAATTGTGGTATGTTCTGCTGCCGTGCTACAAGATTAGTAATATAAATTATTTATGTTTGTATGCATCTATATATGATTATTATTATATTTATAATAGCCTAAGCATATTTTATAAAATTAAAATAATATGATCAATAAAAATAGTTTTAAATTGATAATGTATGGTTAATTTAAATATTTATCTTGTTTATAGCAGGCGCCGGTAGTAAGAAACAGTGTAAATTGTTATAAAATGAGGAAAAACTACTACAATACTATCATCATCGTTGATCCAACACAAACCCATTTGTTGGAATTGTTAATCATCAAGTTGACTTGTTGGTAAGAAACATTCTGTTATTAATCTCGGATAGTAGAGTAATGTTTGTGATTCTAATCTCGTGTCTAAAAACCGTACCGTACAGTCAACTGAGCGAAGAGAATCCAATCGAAAAGGTGCTCAATATTGAAGTTTTCCTATCCCGCCAGTTCCCAGGAATTAAATCATAAACTACCGGTTGAATTTAAACTGTATGTTAGTTTCCATGTTATTCCCCCTCCCCCCTCCTCTGCCTTCCTCCCATTCAACTAGAATGAGTTAGTTCCCCGAATACATGATCTGAGGACATTTCCTCTTGGGGTGCTCGCACAATGGTCTTCCTACTTGTCGGCCTCATCTCGCAAGCATTGTTACTGTGACGTTCTCGCCCCGTGTGTGTGTGTGTGTGTGTGTGTGTGTGTGTGCGTGCTAGTCGTCCCGCGAGTGTGGAGACGCCACCGTTTCCGGGACAGTGGATGTAAGCCTTCTAAACAGCAAACGTGAGTCGTGTGTGTGTGGATTCTGTCGTGAACTGCGAACATCATAGGATCGAGGGCTTAGCCATATACCAATCCAGATAAGAAGAGATTATTTGATAGTAACAATAATTATTTTGCACCTAGTTTTACCACCCTTTCGGCCTACACGCATATGTTAAATCTAATTAGTTAAGGTTATTTATGGTAGATGAAGTGTATCCGAATTTGCTTGGGGTAATAATGGAAAACCATTTATGGAAAAAAACTACTTTCAGTACACCCGACTGGGATTACATTTTCTTCAAAGTGTGTACAAAAAAATATAATTACTATAAAATACACCAAACATGCCAATAGTATTTAAGAACTGACCTGGAAATCTTTCAGAATTTGCTTCTAAGAAAGAATTAGGGAAAATAAAACCGCATATGCAATGTTGAAGAAAAATCCGTCTACATCGGCTGGATTTGAACCCACGAACATCGGGTCCTGAGGCGAGCACTTTACCCCAAGGTCACCCAGTTTGAATTTGGCAAAGTTACACGTGGTTATTATGTTTTCTAAGAATGAAATTAGGATTCAAGATCCATATACATATTTACTATATAGCGCAAGGAATTCGAAATTTCATTGCCGCACTTGCAAAAGTACGCCACCTCTCCCTATATTGAACTAGTTTTATCCAGTCCACCTCATTACACCCTCTCCCTATATTGAACTAGTTCTATCCAGTCCACCTCATTACACCCTCTTCCTATATTGAACTAGTTCTATCCAGTCCACCTCATTGAACCCTATCTCTATATTGAACTAGTTCAATTTATTCCACCTCATTATATCCTATCCCTACCTTGAACTAGTTCTATACAGTCCACCTCATTCCACCCTATCCTTATCTTGAAATAGTTCTATCCAGTCCACCTTATTTCACCCTATCCCTACCTTGAACTAGTTCTATCCAGTTCATCTCAATACACCCTATCCCTATCTTGAAATAGTTCTATCCAGTCCACCTCATTTCACCCTATCCCTATCTTGAGCTAGTTCTATCCAGTCCACCTCATTGCACCCTATCCCTATATTGAGCTAGTTCTATCCAGTTCATCTCAATACACCCTATCCCTATCTTGAACTAGTTCTATCCAGTCCATCCCATTACACAAGCTGTTCAAGCATACGTGTACAACCTATTACATAGGAGTTAGGCGTGCGACACTATACATCTCGACATCTTGGAGCATGACAGCAGAAAATACCACAATTAATAGTAAACACCACACCAGTCCATCTAGAAATGTGAATACGTTCTGAGGGGAATCATTAACGGTCCTACATCACAGACAGTGCTTGGCATTATTACATGTGTAGTACCGCGCTCATAACTCCTATGTGACCCGTTGTACACGAATACTTGAACAGCTTTGCTCTCCCGGCACTGTGCGCCGAAACTTGGAACACAATTTGATGGTATTAGAATAGTTCTCTGGATGTAAAGGTATAGGGATGTTGTATTACTTTGGGTTCAAACCAACTATACGTGCAGTTTGGGGTAAGAGTCTCCGGACACTACGGATATATTATTTAGAGCCTGTCCCGTCACCAAATTGTCCGTAGTTTCTCCTGGTTGCGCTATCCCCTTGCCTTTCTATTGAGACACTGCGCCGCGCGTCACATTGTTATCAAGTGCCCGTCCTATAGGGCCAAGTACTGGTAGTTTGAAGTGTTTCCGTACCCTTCCTTCCCGCTGCCACTTCACTTGTCTCGCGTCGGTCGGTCCGTCCCTCCCTCCTTTTGTTGCGGCTGTAAACTGTATTGAACATTCCGGGATTGTTGCGCCGTCGCCATCTCTGCGTCAGGCCTTACTTGCTCTATCTCTCTCTCTTGCCCGTTCCATGTATGAGCGCTATATATCGAGTTTTATGAATTGGCCCGTAACCCCCATCTCCTCCCCCTTTTTTTTAAGTGGATCAACATCGTCTGCTGACTTCGCATCTCGCCTGCCACGGATCTTGTATGGTCGATGTTACGACAACTTGGCCTCAGAAAGCATTTTTTATTTATTTGAGAAATATAATGACTGAATATTGGTCCTTTTATTTTAAGAAAATTCAACTCGTCCTATATCACTCACTCCTTGTCAGATTTTATTTGGGTTGAAAGTTACTTTTAGTGCGAATAAAAAAATAGGTAACGAAACAATCTATCATTAGGACCCTACCTCGAAATAGACTGACTGTTGATGACGGGGAGATCTAGTTTCTAATCTGGGTCGGATGTAATGAGGGTGGTTTAGAAAAAATCGACTCTCTCTCTCTCTCAATGAAAATGCGGATTCACTTCCTCTAAATATAACCTTCCTATTCCCTAAAACCATTAGCGTAATTAGTACATAAGCGTATAACTCGAATGGGTAGTAAGATGCGGCGCTAAAAAAAAACCTAAACATATAAAATTGTGAATGCTGCACTATAATAAACTTTTGCCTTTGTATGGCCTAAATTTATGTTTTAGCGATAAAATGCGTTTATTTGTTTATGTTTATCGTGCTTTTATTTTCAACAAAAAAACTTTTTTTTTTTACAAACTGTCGTTTTGTATATAAACTCTGTGATTGTGTGTCGGGGGTGAGGGGGTTCACACACCTAGAAAACTTGGAAAAAGTGAATTTTTGTACCTTGAAAAAACCGGGAAAACAGACAATTTCACAAAAATAAAATAAAAAATTACTAGAATATTTTTAATTTTTAACATTAGATTGCAATCTCTAAATAGTAGACCTTTTCATGGAATAGACAACTAACCAAAGAAATAATCACTTAAAATCGCTAATCTTCCAACACAACCTTCTATTTTTTCTTGAAACATTGAGTTGCTTGATAATTACCAATATTTCCCCATCAAGGTCAAGCCTGTTCTAAACACCAAAGGCAAACTTCACAAAAATCAATTTTATGAAAATTGGAATTTCCTTCTACATATAATACTCTCTGAATAAAGTGTATGGAAAAATATATATTTTATCTTGAAAACTCGGAAAATACCGATAATTTTGTATGAAGAAACTGGTGGCAACCTTAGTGTGTGTAGGTTTAGTTGGGTACATCGCTTCTTACCACCCATTCAGGATACCCACATACTATTTACTTTAAAAAAACACAACAGAATTGAATTGTTCACTGCAAAAAGGGCATCAGGCAAACAAGTAAATGACTGAAGAAGCCTTTTCTGCAAAGAACATAAAAACACAACATTTAAATTTTGTTTTCTTTTCAGAAAGGGCTTCAGTAATTTAATGAGTCCCTTTCTGTGGGGAATTACGAGAACTACTTGTTTTTGAATGAGACCCTTTTTTTCAAGAGGACGATTCAATTATAATTTACAGCCATATCATTTAATAGGATCATTCATTCTCTGGTTTGTAATAATTTCTCAAAATAAGATTCACAAATGTTATGAACTCGTTTACCAGTTATTCAAACAAGCGTGTTTATTAAAACACTCATTTTTAGGGTGTGAATTAAATTATAATGTGGGGAATGCCAGGCCTCCACCGTGGTTCGTGATTCCACGTTAAACTGTAGGTCCTCCATTTCATTTCACAATCACCCTACCATTACACATTAGCTTAAGTGCGTATAACCCGAACGGGTAGTAAGACGGGGTGCTAATAATAATAATAATAATAAAATTATATTTAAGGCGACCTGGCGGTCTAGGGGTAAGGTGTCGGATTTCTTTGTTGGGGGTCCGGGGTTCAATCCTCGGTCCCGGCACAGATTTATCTGATTACCAAATACTTCCACCTCTTGACAAGACTTGTTTTAATCACAACGTGTGAATGTGGGGAACGCCGCCGTGGTTCGGATCCCACGTTAAACCGTAGGTCCTCCATTTCATCTCTCAATCACCCTACCATTACACATTAGCATAAGTGCTTATAACCCGAACGGGTAGTAAGACGCGGTGCTAATAATAATAATAATACAGGTTGGGCGGGCAGTCCTTATCTGATTTTAAACGGCTATAATTTGATTAACAAGGGATAGATTCACACAACGTAAGAAGTGTTCTGTTCACAATGAGGTTCCCAATGTCGAAAGTTTATATCTTTCTTCAAACACTGAACGCACAGTTTACCTGGCGCTTCCGCTCTCGCGAGAGAAGTCTGGCGTGTTTTATTTACCGTGTGGACATTTCCCTCACCGCCGCAACACTCTCCCAGGTCTTGTACTGCCGAGGGTCGACCGCTTCTTCTCGTATCTGCAACCGATCCAGTTGTAATTCATTTTGTGTGGCGATTTAGGATGTTGCCGGGATGAAGTGTGGTAGCAGGTTGACCTCTTGACCTCGCCACCATCGCTGCACAAGGGCGACAGATTTACACACCTCATCTGTCTTGGGTGCTATTCTCAAAATAAAGTTTGTCTCCGGTTTTCTCTCTCACTCACTCACTCACGGTAGATGTCGTTTCTCAGGGACCCTAAAACATTGAAAACAACATGTATCGCTAATCAGTCAATATTTGACAAAACTCCGGTCATTTAAAATCGGATAGCGACTTCTCACCCACTCTGTATATTTCAGTTAATACCTTTACATTATTCTTTTCCAAATTCTGAATAGGGTTTGTAACGTTTTGAATAAACAATTAGGATTCTTTATCTTCTAAAGTTTAAAGTTTGTATTTTGAATAATATTAATGTTTACTTTTTATCGTTTTTTTTATAACGCAGCTGTGAAGTTGTGTGTTTACCGGAGTATTGTGAGTGCTTTCCTCCAAACTGTTCTTAACCCTGTGTCACCCCTTCTCCGTTTTCCTCCGGACCGCTAATCTTGGTTCTTTCTTTCGCTCCACCTCCTTCCTCCTCTGCAGCCCCCCCCCCCCCC